>ML778593.1:171269-252880 GCA_009831015.1 Picea engelmannii | reverse complement strand
TTTCTAGAAAAAATTTAGGAGGCAGTCATCCTCTTCCCTGTCAATTTTTTACTTCCTAGGTTTTTCTTGTGTATTTTTGGTCTCTGTCATAACAGTTTCAGTCTAGGTTTTGTGACAACATAGCTTGCTTTTGCATTTAAAATATTTCTTTCTTTGCTAGGTTTTTTGATGAGATAGTGAGTCAGTCTGATCTGCCTTTTTGGTTGTCAGTAACTACCCATGGTCTGTGATTGGCCAAAAGTCATTTTTGGCCTTGTCTCGTTTTTATTTTTTCACCTTTTTGCTTCAGAAAAGGAGAAGACATACAATTTTAAATTTTCTTGTTTTTGAAGCATAATACAAAAAAAAAACACACACACAAAATCTCTTTTTACTTCTTGGTTTGGTTAAATAGTTGACTGTTTGCATTAATCAATAGGAAAAAGATTGTTTTCATAAGTTCTTGGCTGATTGACTTAGGAAAATAAGTAGCTTGTAGTCGAGTGAAATCCTGTTTTGATTTTTTTAGTTAAAATATCTTAGAAAGAAAAAGTTTGAAAAGTTGGTTAAAACATTTAAAAGAGAAAATCTGAATTTGTCAAGAAGAAGTTATTTTGTTTCCATCTTTATTTTTATCTTCTCTTTTGTCTCTCAAAACATCACTAGTTTCAATTTCATAACCTTTGACTTAAGATAATCCCAAAAACCTAACGATTAATTAAAATCAACTAGACTTTATGTTTTGTAGGGTCCATCAACTAGTCTAGGCTAGAGCCTTGATTTAGGATTGGAGAGGAAACTCTTCAAGGTTGAAAAACAAACATAAGAGTCTATGCTAGAGAGTGTCAAAAGTCCAGTATCCTAAAATTTATCCAGGACCCCACTCTAACACAGGGGATAAACATGAGGTCGTGTAAGGAAAGGTAGCGGGAAACGCATATAGAGGGCGTGTCTTGGGATTCCGTTGATTGCATTTTCCACGAAGATTCGTGGGTATTGAATCCATTCAAGGTCCTCATTCGTCTTTCAGAACACTTTCTTTTGATACCCTTGATAGGTTTCGGGCTTGATACCTTGTTCATTGTGGTCCACCCGATTGTCGATTGTACCTGCCTGGTGATTGTTTGTGTCTTGGCAACCTAGTTTCCTATCTTTCTAGTGACTTACACATGTGACTGCGAGGGTATACCGCGGTACCTAGGACAAAAATCAAGCCACACTTTGTAGAGTATACCTGGAGGGTGCTTTCGTATTCAAGTTTCACTTGCACCAGTAAGTTGCTCTAGTGTTGGTTGTTGTAACTGTTCTTCCAACTAGTTAGTGACTTCTTGTTTTATCTCATAGGTACTTTTTCTAGTGCGTGATGGTTTTCAAATGATTATAGATTTCCCTAATGTGTCTTTGATATTCTCACATAGTGGAGGATCAAGAGTTTCACCGGTTGTGAAGGCTTCTAGGCTTGCCGCTGGTTGACCTTGAACCCCCACCCACCACCACTAAGGAGAAAATTAGACCAGCAAGGGTCTTCTGAGACAACCAGTTTACAGGACACTATGCCCAACCCATATTCAAGAGGATAACTTTCGATTCTAGAGGAACCAATCATTTCTGACCTCAGAGCAAAGTCTCTTGGTCCATATAACCCTCCCATCAATGATCTATCGATGCCCATCGTCATACATGTTCTACATTACGAGTGTCTGGTAGTGTCACCAGCAACAATGGAAGAAAACACTGCCACTTCTTCAGGGAATACTGATATTTCCTTCACGACTGTCACTACTGGGGGTGTTCCACCTCCTAACCAACCATCATCGGTCTGGGCCACCATGGTCTCGACTTCTTCTACCTCGGGCAATGGTATGATTCTGTTTATGGTGGCGATGACTGCTCCGTTTACTCAGAACACGCTAGGCTCTCCTTTCTCATATGGTATGCCTAGATTCGATACCATTACTATACTTTCCTCCTCCACTCTACAAACTTTGGGTCTCGGGATAGGGAGTTCCAATGCTCCTCTGCAAGGTTCTATTGTGGGCACTTCCTCTCCCTTTATTGCTTTCCCTTATGATGGGGGTCATATACCCCCTTCATCCCCCTCGCTTAGCGGTTTTCCTCAACACTCCGTCGGGCCTAACATGAACTTGTTTGGATCAGGTAGTCAAGAAATCCTTCCTTATAATATGTCGGTTGGTTCGATACCTTTCTCTTTGTTCGACGCATTTGGTAACAATGCTTTTTCGTCAGCTTTCATTTCGGTCGGGGGAAACCCCGGTTATGGACAACCACATCCTATACAAGGTACTATTCCTGCACAGGAGGCACAATTAGGAATTTATTCCTCACAAGGATCTTGGAATCCATGGCAGGGACTGTTCCCCTTGCTAGGGATGTCGATCAAGGGAAACCCCTTCCATACCCAGTGGAACCCCGAGCAAGGCCCAATGCCTATGCCCATTGGATCGACAGGGGGAAACCCCTCCCAAAATCCTTGGAATGTGATGCAAGCTCAGCCCTTTATGTCTTATTACGAGAACCAACTGATGATGTCTCAATAAGTGCCCAATCCATACACTGGTCATGGTCATGGTTATTACCAGAGCCCAGGATAGCAACCTAAATTTTCCTGGCAACCTGGTGCCGGTTAAACCCCTGGCTCCTTTTTCCCCAGCTATAATCCACAACCCAAACTATCGTTTCTAGAAACCCTGCACTTTCCATATTTGAAAAGGCTCTTAAATGACCCCATCTGTCACAATCTGAGTTGGCCTCCTATGCCGACCAAGTTGCCTTAAGACATTCCAAAGTTCGAGGCCAAGCCTAACAAATATCTTTGTGATCACATGACTACCTTCCACTTATGGTTCTCATCCAACTCATTAAGAGACGACTCCATTTAGTTACGATTGTTTCAATGCGCTCTCATAGGGAGTGATGTGAAATGGTACATCGAGTTCAACCACTCATGATACTCTTCCTTCGGTGAATTGGCAATGGATTTCTTGAACCATTTCCAATTACCTGTGAGATACGACTTCGACACTGAATTGTTGGCCAATTTCGAGCAGACAAAAGAGAACCATATATCTGATCATATCTGAGAAGGGAGGTGCCAGAAGATTTTGATCAAAGTGCCAGTCCCACCAGCATTCCTGCTAGAGTGGTTCCTTAAGTCTTTGGTACACCAGTTATCTAAAGACGTCGCAACATCTGGAGTGTTTTCTGAGGAAGATGCGATAATGAGAGCACAACAACTAGAGATAATTTACTCTCAGTCTATTTTACTCTGATATTTTTCTAGATGCACCGAGGTCAATCCTTGAAAAAACCAGGCAAAGGTATGGACCACATGCTGATGGAATTATTGGTTCAGCACAAACCAAGCCCACTGATCCATTGTCAAATCAATTGCAACAATTATCGATACAACAGACAACAGCCAGCCAAACCACTGGTTCGTCTTCTCCCCCTACCCAAAAGTCGGATGTACAAAGTGTGAAAACGAAAAACCCGAAGGCCACCCAACAACCTAAAGGAAAGAAGAAACAATGGAAAAAGGGTAAGGGGGATAAGAAACCCATCGATAATGTTGGCAAGGGTGACACTGAAAAGAAGAAGTCAAAGTATCCTTATAATATTTGTAAGGAAGACCACTCGACCCATCAATGCCCTCGGCTTGCAGAGGCCCAGAAGTTATTGGCACAAAAACAACCTGTCATTTTAATGAACTCGTTCCCACATGGGAAAAATCTAACTCAATCCTCCTCGAGCATGGAAGGGGGCAGTCAAGGACCCTCTCCATATTCAAGTAATCCTTCCTCTGCAAATGTGTACAAGATGAAAGGTGATGCCTATAGGAAATCCAGGCACCTCTGAGAAGGGTAAAGAAGCCGAAAACCCACCTCTTCCTCTTCAGATTGAGAAGATGTTGGGCGAAACAATGACGCGCATATGCAAACGTGCATTCAAAAAATCTTCTTACAACCCAAACGCAAGGGCCTCCCAAAACTACTCTGTGGTGGAGAATTTATCACAAACCCCTTGTGCGATGTCTGCTTTGGAAGTCCTCTAGATTTTCCCTTCCCAGAGAAAGGTCATGTTAGTTTCCTTAGGCTCTGCCGAGACTTGTAATCTGGGAACGATCATGCTTGATACCACCGACTTGAAACATCGTCTTCCTTACCACATCACTTTTCAGATAGTAGTGACTTACACCACAAAATTTTTTACCCAGAATATTTTCCACACAGTGGTGGATGAGGGTGCCTCAACATGCGTGATGGTTTTGGCATGTTGGAAGGCCATCGACCAACTAGTTTTGTCTCCGTCACCTACTCTACTTACAAATTTTGACGGTCATTATTTCTAACCAAATGGGATCATCCCCTCTTTCCCCGTGTAGTTAGGGGGGAAAACCGTGTGCGTCGAAATTTAAGTGGTCGATGTGTCCCTTGACTACAATATTTTGTTAGGAAGGAGTTGGATCTATGCTATGTAAGCAGTGGTCGCGACAATTTTCTAGGTCTTTTTGTTTCCTCATGAGGGCCAGATTGTGACCATTGATTAGTTATCATTCTCTCGTCTTGACCCTTCATCGGGAGTCTCCACGGTCCCGATGATTGATAACCCTTAGCTTGGAATTGTCAATGTAGGGGTTCGTTTGTGCCCATCATTGATGGGTACTTTCAATTAATTGCCTCCGACCGATAATGTCCATTATATGATGGTTGTTCCTGACCAGCCTCAGGCTAAAAAATTTCAAATCTCGTCATTTCGCATGACATACTTTCACGATCTGTGGACTCTTCCTTCCCCAACCGCTACGATGGAAGGGACAAAGCACCATGGCATGGCCATGCCTTTTTCTATGGAAGAAGTTTCATACTCAATCATTCAACGAGATTCTTCCAATCTCGATCCGACTCCAGCACAAGAGTTAGATCCAATGCTCGAGCCTATTTGGGTTCAAGGTTCCCTTGCTGTTACAGATTCTTTAGACTTAGTATTTCCTTCCGACGAAGCAATTGTTGAGGCAATGACTAGTCCGGACAGACCCTGGGATTATCTTCATCATAGATCTTACTTCCTCCCAGATTTAAGATGAATTGAAGCAGGAGAATTCACTTTGACTGTGAATGGAGATAAATATTTCCCTATCAATCCTTTGGAAATGCACATGGTTTACGCTGAAGGAAATATGGAAACAATAGATGAAGCAATTCCTATTGACATCTCCAGAACCCTTGGTGTTGTGGGGAATATCTTCATCAGAGAGGACTTCTCCCCGGAGGAGATTCAAATCTACATAGATTTATTTAAATAATTATGCGACGTGTTTGCCTGGTCTTATGAGGAAATGCCAGGCATAGACCCAAGAATTGTCGAAAATGAAATCGCGACTTATCCTGATGTCAAGCTGGTCTGGAAAAAGATTTGTCCAGTCAATCCTAGGAAAGAAACAACTATCAAAGCTGAAGTAGAGAAACTACTTAAATATGGTTTCATCTACCCCATCCAATTGACTCAATGGGTGTCGAATCCCGTGCCAGTCAATAACAAATAGGGTACGATTCGCGTATGCACGGACTTCCGTGATCTGAACAAGGCCTACCCAAAAGATAATTTCCCCACACCATTTATTGACTAGATAGTCAATGAATGCGTAGGATGCGATGCCTTTTCGTTTATGGATGGTTTTTCAGGATACAATCAGATACAAATCAAACTTGAAGACCAACACAAAACTGCTTTCATCTGTCCATGGGGTACATTCGCTTATCGTAAGATGCCTTTTGGTCTAAAAAATGTTGGAGCTACGTTTCAATGGGCCATGTATTTTTCTTTCCACGACCTCAAACACATATTCGAGGCTTATCTCGATGATTTTGCGTCACGATCTCGCAAGAGAGATGATCATCTAGAACACCTCCGACTTATCCTTGAACAGTGTCGCTACTACCGAATCCACTTGAATCCAAACAAGTGCAATTTTTGCATCACATCAGGTTGTCTGTTAGGTTTCATCATTTCAACCACAAGGATCATGGCTTATCCTCTCAAGGTTGAGGCAATAGTTCAATTGCCTCCCCCGTGCACCATACCTCAGCTTCAGAGTCTACAAGGAAAAGAGAATTTTCTATGGTGTTTCATTGCAAACTATGCCAAGATCACTAAGGGTTTGATGTGTTTATTGAAGAAGGACATTCCTTTTCATTGGGACGAAGCCGCTCAATGCTCTTTCGCATCATTGAAAAGTGCCCTCATATCAACCCCTCTACTTTGGCCACCAAATTATAATAAAGATTTATTATTGTACTTGGTCTCTGTGGAGTTGACCATCAACATGGGCTTAGTTTAGGAGGATGATTTTCTCTCAGAATGCGTGATTTATTACCTGAGTTGAGGCCTAGTTGGACCGGAACTCAATTATTCTCATATTGAAAAACTTGCATTGGCAGGAGTCCATGCTGTTCAATGATCCCGTCATTACATTTTGTTTCGCAAGACACTGTCATTTCCATCGTGAACCCATTTCAATACGTATTGACACGATGAGTCATCGGTGGAAAGATCAGTAGATGGATAGTTATCCTCCAGAAATTCGACTTGGAATTCATTTCGGAGAAATCCAAAAAGTCGATGGTCTTCGCGGAGCTCATATTAGAACTTATGGTCAAATCAGATGATGTTATACCCGACGAGTCACCTATCAAAGGAGACATGTTTTTGATCACGTCTTCTAACCCATGGTATGGAGATCTGCTTGTCTATCTCCAGACTTTTAAGTGTCCCACCTCTGCTTCTCATGATGAGCGTCGCCGTATATACCATCAGGCTAAGAACTATCTCATACTCGAGGACACATTGTATCGTCGAGGTGTAGACTGCATCCTTCACCGATTTCTCAATCATGAAGAAGTGGAAATCGTGCTTAACAATTTCCACACTGGAGCATGTGGTGGTTATTTGTCTGGGTTGGCAACAACCTAAAATATTTTGTGACCCAGTTACTTCTGGCCGACATTAATCAAAGATTGTGTTGAATTGGTCAAGAAGTTCCACCCGTGTCAGATCTTCTCTCAGAAGATGATGGCACACCTTGCTCCCATGTTTCTCGTTATTATTGTTGGTGCTTTCACTAAATGGGGGATTGATTACACTACATGCAACCCCCCTTCAACAAGGGGGCACTACTATATCATTGTAGCAGTAGACTACTTCACCAAGTGGGTCAAATCTATGCCAATGTTCAAATATGATGGGGATACAACAACTCTCTTTTTGTTCAACCAAATAATAGCAAGGTTCGACATCCCAAGAGAGATTGTCAATAACCATGGTAGTCAATTTCAGAACAAAATGATGACCGAGTTAACGTCAAAGCTTCGGTTGAGGCAGGAACATTCATCACCTTACTACCCCCAAGTGAATGGTCAGGTAGAAGCTGCAAATAAATATCTTAAAACCATTATACAATGAACGATCAATTTGGCCAAGTAAAATTGGCATTTGATGTTATATTTGGCATTATGGGCTTACCAAACGTCTATTAAGACTCCAACCGTTTTCTCACCTTCTCAACTCATTTACGAGCTAGAAGTAGTCTTGCACATAGAATGTCAGATCCCATCATTAAATTTGGCAGTACGGTTATTGAAAAATACTTCACCACTTGAAGAATGGTTACTATACCTCAAACAACTCAATGAACAGTGTCATGATGCAGCCTTGTCTAACGAAGCTCACAAACAAAAAGTCAAGTGTCAGTATGATCGGTCCATTTGTCCTTGTATTTTCTTTGAAGGAGACCTTGTCCTATTCTATGACCAAGATAAGGACCCCTTGGGGGCAAGAAAGTTCAATCCCATGTGGTTCGGACCTTTCATCGTGAAAGAAGTACTACAAAAGGGCACTTATCGTCTAGTGGACTTTGAGGGAAATGTTTTGGTAGAGCCTAGAAATGGGCTCTACCTCAAAAAGTACTACTCTTAGGTGGGTCGCCTTGGGTAACTTTTGTAACATATGTATAGTCTTTGTACTATTACCTTTTGGTTTTTTGGTTTTATGGATGTGTCATTTTTTATGTTATCTTTTTCACTGTGGAAGATGTCAAGTGAATTAGAGGTGTTCATTGGATTCACGGACGATGCTAACCAGAACACTTAGAGGATTGCCTCTGTAGCTTGGGTGATTTTCACACCTCAGGGCCAGTTGCTATCTTCAAGAGGTATATTTTTAGACGACACCACACACAATGTCGTTGAATACAGTGCAGTTATTGAGTTGCTTCGTGATTCTTTTTCACTTGGTATCTCTCACCTCTAGGTCTATTTAGATGCTCAGTTGGTTGTGTCTTAGTTAAATGGAGTCTACCGTGTTTATGATCCTACTTTACACTGATGGTTCCTTAGGGTATGTCTCTTAGAACGAAGCTTTGATTATATTACATATTTTCATGTTCCTAGGAGATTAAATCAAGTTATAGATACTCTAGCTAATCAAATATTAGATTGGCATCTTGCACACATATAAGAAAGAAACACACATGCACATGTAAATACATTTGTAAAAGTAGATGTAATCTATAAGACACAAAAATACATAAAAATCCATATATAATATCAAAAATATCATAGTACATGAGTGGATGCAAGCGCCTCAAAAATACGTCTAGTAAATAGTCACGGGGATTATGCCCTCAAAAATATGCAAATAGTGTCATCAACACGTAAGCAGTCCAATCTAACTAAGGATGGGGCCTATTGGCACTGTTATAATGATCAACGACATTTTCCAAACACTGAAAAACACAGACCCATGTCCGTGGTTCCCCCACTACATGAGGCTGCATAGATGGCGACAAATCCTCAATCTCTGCCATGGGGACTGTATGAGTGAGAGAGGTAATTTCTACTCTACCCATCTCAATACTCTCTCAGCCTCTCTGGCTGGAGGTCCCCCTACTGCTACTATTCTGTCAGCTGCAGCTGGTCCTGCCTCTGGTCAAGGTCATCGCCTGTTCCTCGTGAAGTCCACTGGATGCACTGCCCCCACATCTGCACATAACAAACACATATCTGTCAGACACTCTAGTATACAAAAAATGATATATATAAAAATAGAAAACATAAAAATTAAATAAATTTTAAAAAGAAAGAAAAAACAAAGCATACCTAACTCTCCTTGTACAACTCTGGGAGGTACACCCATGTCAGGGTCCCTGGAAAAGTCAATTATGGCATAAGGATAGTCCTCTATCACCAGAATTTGTCGAGACCACCAGTCGAAAAATTGTCATCGAAGGCCTCAAAAGTCCTCCCTCCCCCCTTTCGCGGAAACAACACCACCCATATATTTAATGCTAGAGAAGAGGCTATATGCCCTCGTACTGCCTCCCTCGGGCTAAGAATCAGTACTCTCTCTCGAAGAAAGCACAAAGAATAGTCTCAAACCCAAAGTTCCTTTTCCTCCACATGTGACACTCTGTAAGTTTCCTCTTCATGAATTCTAGTAAAGTGGTACTCCAGTGAAAAACTTGTTCATTTAAGCACTGAATTACACAATTCATGTGCACCCGAGAAGCCTGATGCAAGTCTGTAGATCTTGTAATCTGCCCAATAAGAAAAAATATAACTTTTAGTGATAGGTCTGAGATCTTGTTTATTGACACCTGAGTGCCCATATTATCTATACTGGCTTCACAATGGATTCCAATCAACTCTGCTATATTGTGTGGCCCTGAGGGAAAAGTCCAAAAATTGACTGGTTCCCCTCTCCTTGAGAGGCCAGTCAGAAAGTAAATATCCTCGGTCGTTGGAGTCAACGACTGTCCCTCAAGCATAAAGGCCACTGTATCAGGATGCCAATACTCAACTAAGGTGTTCAGTAGCCTAGGTTGTTCCTGCATGAAAGGACACTGGAAGAACTTTAACAAAGCACATTGCACCAATGTAGCAGTAGCAACATGGTCCTCACTGACCAAAAAATAAATATCTTCATGCTCCCTCTCCCTCCAGTGAACATACATCCTACAATTGACAAGTCCACAGGGGATTAGCCCTTACATTCTTAAATTTTTTCTTTTAGAGGGTAGATGCAGGCTGTAATGCACACAGTCGTGTGTGCACACATGCATTCTTTCCTCTGCACGCGTGCACACGCAGGCTGTCATAAGACTGCCCGCGTGTACGTAGGGCCGACCTTTTTAAAGGTCAAGGCCCCCTCAAAAAACATAAAGAAATGATTAAATGAAATATTGAAATGCAAGGGGGCTTAGTATGTACTTACTTGGTTCAAGAGGAAGTTCGTTTTGTCCACTGAAGCTCCTAGAATCAATTCTTTTCACAAAGGGGTATTTTTGGCTTTTAGTCAATTTCTCAATTTGCAATAGTGATAATGAGCTGCTAGCTTCTATTTATAGACTTTTGAGGCCACTTTTTGTCATTTTTTGGACCCTTGTGTCATTTTTTCTAAATTAAACATCATTTAGTATGGTTCAGGAGTTTTCTACGGATTATTACAATAAATGTTATTTTGGGTATTGGGAAACCTTTTGGATATTTGGGTCTTTTTAAAGGTCCTTTGGTAAAAAGTCGTTTTTCCAACTTGTTGCATTTAAGTTAGGATTCCACCTCTACTTTTTGCATCTCTTTGTCTTTATCATTATGCAATAGGATCGATCCCACCGATTTGTGACACAGAACCATCATTGCTACTTTATAAGTGTCATATTTTAGTGATAGAGCCTACCTTAACATGGATGCCCTAGGTAGATCCTGGTTGCATTTTGGTGTCCATGCCATCACTAATGACTATAGGCTCGGGAGTCCTTATTAGTTTATCCTGATTATGAGTTTGAGCCTAATTTTCATGATTCATTATCACTCTTGACCTCACCCTCAGGACTCTTAGAACATAATGAGTCTTCTTTTAAGCCATTTTTAGACCCTCTAAGAATGAAAAGATTGTCAAGCGATCTTGTTGACCTTCATGCTCGCTAAACTAAAATTTGAAGTCACGTCTATCTGGCGGTAGTTTACCCATTTTTCGGTCTAGATGGTCAACTATACAAGCAAAGGTATACTCTAGGAGCTTCGGTTCCCTAGAAGAGTATTCTCAGGTATGATTTTAACCCTTTTTCGGGCCTGAGGTACTAAATTTACGAAAAAGGAACCTCCACGGAGTCCATAGTTAATCTCTTTTCAGACTCCCTAAAATTGAAAAGATCGTCGAGTGACCTTATTCTTTCACACTCATTAAAATGGTCTAGAAGAACATTCTTGACAGAGTCCATAGCTAAGCTTTTTTCAGACTCCTTAAAAATGAAAAAATTGCCGAGTGATCTTGTCTTTATCACACTCATTAAAATGGTTTTGAATAGACATTTGGTTGGTGCTATTTTACTCTCTTTTCGAATCGACTAGACTATATTCGAAAAAGGTACCCTAGTAGAGTCTCCTTTTACGCTTTTTCATACTATCTAAATATGAAAAACCGTCGAGATTACCTTCTATGGGCTCATTAAAATTGCATCGAAGGACGTTACCATTGTGTGTCTTATTAATCATGTTTGCATACCTTTATCTTTTTCCTAATGTTGGCTCCATGTTGCTCTCAATTGAACTATCTAAAGCATTCCTTATATGCAACCCCTGTAGCACTTTTCCTCTACGTCTTGACACCTTTGACCCATGGAGGATTTTTCCTGAGTGTCCTTTTCCTGCATATGTCCCTTTTCCCTGAGCATTCATGTGTTTCATGTGCTTGGAACTAGTATGTCTATGACACTCGATCCTCCTTTATAACGTAGCATTCTTTTATTATTTTTCAAGATTTACAAAATTATTGAAAAAGACAAAAAAATAAAATATACCCCAAAAAGAGGAAGGGAAAAGTATTTTCTTTTTATTGGCAGCAGAATGAGTCACCCTTGGACAAAGCACATCCTTTTGTTTATCCATCAATCCTTGGGATTTAACATGACCCTAGGAATCATTTCTCGCTACATAGAGTTGTGTCCTCCTCCATTTGGTTATTCTTCCAAACATATAGAGAGTTTGTGGTGCCTCCTGCATCGTGAAATTATGTCAAAATATCATGCTTCCTGAGTCTCATCTTTTGTTGTGCTATTGTCCAAGGGAAGTTATTACCAAGCTTGATTTGGCCCCCTCTGTAGATTTTCTCTTACCCTCATGCCCGGTCATCCTGAAATCCCAATCAAGTTTTTGTTCGAAATCCATGAAGCCCTCAACCTGATCATCAAAATCCTCTAGTCCGTTCCTGACAAGTCGTCGAAGACCTCTAGGTAGTGAAGTTGTACACTCATATTACACTCCTACTCGATTTGTGAATATTTTGATGTTGTTTCTCGAGCTCTGAAGGCCTCATATCTAGCCATCAGGCCTTATTCACTTCTTGAAGATGGATACTATGCATGTATATCTTTTTCATTTTGAGATGTAGATCTGTTGTGTATTTCTCATAGCTACACTTTATATAGTTATATGACATGGATCTATAGTGTATTTGATTGGTAGCCATGATTTTATTTCATTCTGAGCATGGGTATGCCCGCCTTAGTGAGACAATTGTTATTTTGTAGATGGCACCTCCCGAATTTTGGTTCCTGGGATCACTTGTTTGGTATGTTGGTGAAGATTGATAATGTATTTCGGCCATCAGATTCTCTTACGACCTCACACATTAGGGGGCATATGTTATAACCCTAAATTGCACCAGACATGCTTACCTGGCATTAGTCCATCTCAGTTGCCTTATTTTCTAAGACATTACAAAACAACTTCTTTGAAAAACACCCTTTTTGAAGGCATACGCACCCTGCTCCACTACTGCACGCGTGTGTACACTGGCTGACCCACTACAGCCCGCGTATACCTAAAAAGCACGAAAAAATAGAAAGTTGCAGACAGAACACACAATTTTGGGTAAGTTAACTAAACTTTCTGACCGCCCATAGTCTATCACTCGACCAAATACCTAGCCCTTTCTAGCCTATAAAAGAAGGGGTAGGGGTCCCATTTGGAAGGAGGAAAATCATAGCAAAGAAACTATACCTGATTTAGCATTCCCCTTGCCCCAACCTTTTTCAACTATTTTGTGAAGAGAATCATATACAGAAGCAGTTGGAGCACAGTTGAAGAGGAGCCCAGGACCAAATTTGAGGAGCAGTGGCCGATCTCACTATTGTAAGGTTAGTCTTGTGAGATTAATAAAAGAAGTACTTTTCCCGTCCTGCCATATGAGATTGTCAATATTTAAATTTGATTATATTTTGATAGAATATCTAACCCATTAGTTTGTAGATCATATGCATGTGGAGTTCTTTGTTTGTATTTTACAAATGTAGGTCATGGTTGGGAGGAGAGTTGCAATCAAGGAGTGACCAAGCGTTAAAGGGATCGACATCAAACACGGAAACTAAGGTACAATAGCTTGATCTCTTTAACCTTGTATTTTCATATGAGTAATGGGGTTTATGATTGGGATGTTGGTAAGAAGTAGGAGAATTTAGGTCATTTTTGAATGCATGATAAAACCCTTAATGCTAGTCTGTAGGAGGGATTTCCCACCCACAACAGGGATGAATCTTCTCTCTCTTCTTCAAGATCCATGCCAACTTCCTCTTCCTATTCTTATCCACCTTCTTCTTCGTGTCCACCCTCTTGGGGACTTATTTCTCTCTGTGCTTCTCTCTCCTTTAATCTTTGACTGACTAGTCTTTCGTGTCTTCTCATATTTCACAACTCTTCCATCTGTCCTTCCTTGACTTCTCCTGGTATGACTTCTTTCTGCAACTTATCAGACCATTTCACTACTTTCTTTATCTTATCACGCTACCACTTCTCAACTATGGTGGCTCTTTTCAAGGCTCACTCATCCCTTGAGTCCATTTCTTACTGCTCTCCCATTTTTCAAACAACCCTCTCCCCTCTCTCAGGCCATGATTCCACCCCAAACTCACCCCACTCCAAGCGAGGGTGTTTACACTACCATGTCAGTTGGGGACATATTCAACATGCCCTCCTCCATCAAGAAAACCTTAATCCACAGGTAGATTTCTCTCAATAGTCTTCCTCTTGCGTATTTCTTGAAATATGCTTCTGCCTGTGAAAAATATTGATTATTCTCAGCTGCAAACTCAATAGTATATCCTTCTAATGTTGTATTGACCCAAAAATTGATTGCTCATGTTACCAGGCGATCTAACTGATGAAGTGTTTCGATATTTTTGGCATCCCAAGAACAAGTGTTCTTGACTCGTTCTTGGAATTTTGGAGCTTCTTGGAGCCTATCTATCCAGTGGAAAAGTTATTTCAGAAAATTAACCTAGAATATCTCATACTGGTCACTCGATCTTTCTAAATAAAATACAACCTCTCTTGTATCTTTCACAAGTTATCCTTTCATCTCTGCTTCTTTCTGTATGAAGGCATCCAAATTTCTCTCCCACCATTGGTGAATATTGGATCGGTGAATCCGCGAAAGCATTCTCCTTACAGGTTCCCTTTTACCATAGGTCCTGGAAACATAACCATTTTGTTGGTGTGGAATTGATTAGACCATTGTCCTTCTCGGGTTACCAACAAAAGGTACTGATTAGTCTAGAGCGTTGGCATTTTCATCTTCTTCGGAGAGAATAATTCTCACCCGAAGCACAACCAATCCAAGAATATAGCAAAGGGAAAGGAGAATACTTAGGTATGTTTCCATAATCTTCATGATTCACCATAACCTTGCACAAGATGAACTAATCAAAGAACATATCTAAACTCATTCATAATTGGTTATAGAGCATTGATCTTATTATAAATAAAGAAGTAAAGTAAATAGATAGCTCATAACCATAAACAGATAATTGCACAGAATATTTAAAAATTCCAGGTCCTTCCATATATATTATCAAAATATATTCTTATATAGAGTTTCAAAGATATAAGTCGTTACTCTGTCACAAGCTTATAGCTCCAGACTCATTCCTTGGAGATCTATCTACCCTTTTCACAAAGTGGATACCAATTACAATCACAGAACCTACACCGAGTAAATGATAATTCTGTCCATATCCTCTATGCCATCTACCCATCTATATCATATATTTCATCTACCCATCTATATCAGTTATGCCATCTAACCCTTTTCAATCATGTGCATCCCATATATATAGGCTGACTATGATATTTTGGCTTTAGACTTCACATGCTTTCTTGTTCTTTTTATTTTGTAACTTCTTTTGTTTTTTTGGTGTTGCCCTGTCCTTCTTCACAACCATTTTATGTTTCTTTTCTTGCTCCATTGTCCAGCTCCTTTTTGGTTTGCGCAACTTGTGTTTGGCCAAAATTGGGACTGTAGTCTTCCTTGCACAACTTCTAACCAAAAACAAGGTCCCAATAGATCCAAAAATAAAAGAGTTGAAGGAGGATCTAAATAACCTCACATTTCAACTAAACCAGAATAAAGGAAAAGAGAAAAGATAAGTTGTTTGGTGTACCACATGCAAGACAGAAGGACACCACAAGAATGAATGCCCAACTTTTACGTAGTACATGGAGACATGAATAACAAGCCCATTTCCAATAGGAGGACCATGGTGCAAGATATGTAAGACACATGGGCATGATCCATATCATTTTCCCATGATGAAAAAGTATCAGATAGTACCAAATAATTCATAATACAATTTTTGCAAATCAATGGGGCATGATGATAAAGATTGTAGGACAATGGACCTGATGAAGGAAATAAATTCAAACACCTATAGGGTGCATGGATAAATGATGATAGGGAAAGTTTCACCTCTGTTTAACCCGGTATCACCTCCATAAAACACTGTTCAACAACAGTACAACATTGCGCAACCTCAGTATAATAACGTGCAGCCACAGCATAACCCCAAGCAATATAATCAAGTGCCTTAGTACAACGCACCGTGAGGAGATCGAACTAGCTATAGAGGTGGAGGATGAGGTAGAGGAGGATTTGGAAGAGACATAGGTCCAGTAGTGTGCCACAACTTCCAACAACCAGGAAATTGTGCAAGGGAATTTCCACTTCCACATGTGACATGTATGTATTGTCACGCAGCAGACCATGACACAAAAGATTGTCCAACACTTTTGGGAAAGATTCAAGAAAATAGGAATTAGAACAATCAAAATGTTTAGTGGATCTCTGTAGAATCCAAGGATGATGGAAGAAATATCAAAATGGTCACATGAGGAGGTTCTAAGACAAGAATTGATGTAATAAGACTAGATCCAACACAACACCAATGGGTGAAGAAAAATATTGAAACACAGAAGCAGCCCGATGCACAAAAATAAAAGGAGACATTCAAGGAGGCAAGATAGGATTTCCTTAAACAATATGTTGCATATACATCAGCTACACAACATACTCATAATGTACCAATGTACGAGATGCCTTTATCAATGGATCACATTAGCGAAGCACCACCTTTAGCGCAGGTAAGTACCATAAATACTTTTCTGCAATCCTGTGTGAAGCTACTGAATGACCCAACATCTGTTAAAGTTTTGAAAAATATGTTATAAATATGTAACATAGAGGTAGAGCGGAAGTTAGAGTATAAAACAATCAATCACCTCCATACAAGAAGGAGGACAAGCAGAGAATTCAGACTGAATGCCAACACTGGAGATTTCAATATAGGGGATATTATATTGGATTTAGGCTCTGAGGTAAATGTGTTACCCAAGAAGACATGGTAGTGTATGGGAGAGCCCACACTAGGATATTCACTTGTCCAATTGAAGTTAGAAAACCAACACAGAGTTCTACCAATTGGGAGGCTTAAGGGTGTGACAATAGATATGGATGGAGTGCGTACTAAGGTAGAATTTGAAGTGATAGAAATAGTGGATGTCACAACACCTTATCCAACATTTCTTGGCTTGGATTGGGAATTTTATAACCAAGCCATAATCAACTTGAATACAAGGAAGATGATATTCTAATAAGGAGAATACAGAGTCATTGTTCCATTAGACCCTTCAGAAGGAGAAAAGTTTGTGGAACCTGCCTGTTTAGATTTGGAGGAAATAAACCAACTGTACAAAACCACAGTGCATGAAGAATATTATGTTAACCCAACTGCAGATGGGTTAATCAACTGGAGAAGCATAATATCATGTACTTCTGACTTAGATACATGTTTGGATAATTGGAATAAGAGATTACATGAAATGTCCATAAGAAGGTGTTCAATAATATAACGTGCAATATGATGGGTTGGTATAGAGACAAGGGAACCTCCCAGTTTTCATTGGCTAAATGAATTAGATGAATTCCTAACAAGATATGAATATGAAGTGTTAGAGAATTAGAGACTCTTATCCCTGGACATTTCACTCATGGAAACACCTGCAAGATGGTGGGGTGCGCACAAAGAAATAGTTAAGGACTGGTACCAATGTAAGTGACTACTACGCATTAGATTCAATGTAGAGCAGGGGAGAAATAAGATGCAAAGATATGATGGACATGGGACACTGACATAACATTTGGAGAAATGTAGAACACTATGGAAGATGACACCACCATAGCAATGGCCTCATCACTTCATCCATACATTGAAAGGAATCCCAAAAAACTGGTATGTAAAGCAGGAGATGCGCAAAATTTTATAGTAACCTTCTCATTTGAACATGAGAACCTCAACATTGATTCAACACTGAAGTAGATAAAAGGTGTGATATTTATTGACGAACCATAGGTTGAGCTCATGAAAGAGTATCAACAACTAAACATACAGATAGTCAAGGAACTATTTTCATGCTATCATGTGGAAGAAGAAGCACCAGATGAAGATGACCCGCACAATATTCAGATTACAAAAATAGAAGGAGAAAGAGAAGTGGAAGGTCCATCCTTGGAATCAGAAGTATTTATTGCACCAATCAAGGTTAAGAAAGTCAACATTGGAACAACTAGTAATCCTAATATGGCCAGTATTGGAGACTACTAGGATGAACAAACACTGGAAAGAATAACAGAGTTATTGCGTGAATACAATGAATTGTTCCCAAAAACCTTCACAGAGATGAAAGGAATAGAATAAGAACTAGGAGAGATGAGGATACGTCTCAAAACTGAGGCAAGACCTATCAGACAGAGACCTTACAAATTGAATCTAGTGTATAATAAGAAAGTGAAAGATGAGATTGACAGAATGTTGGAAGTTGGTATCATAGAACCAGTAGAGGAATATGAAGGATAAGTCCTATGGTAGTATAAGAGAAGAAACAAGGGGGAATAATGATTTGTGTAGATCTGAGAAAATTGAATGATGCTTGTTTACATGACACTTTTCCCACCCCTTTCATAGATGAGGTATTATATAATGTGGGAGACTAGGAAGCATATTCATTTACAGATGGATTCTTAGGTTACCATCAAATCAATATAGTTGCATAAGACAAGTATAAAACTACTTTTGATACAGAATGTGGATCCCACCAGTACACGGTCATGCATTTTGGGATGAAGAATGCACCATCCATATTTTCAAGAGTATTCATAGACTCTTTTAAGGAATTCATGCATGAGTTTCTAGAAGTATATATGGAAGAATGGATAGTATATAGTTTGTTAAAAGACCATGTATAAGTATTAAGGCTTATTTTGGAAAGATGTAGGAAGTGTCAGATATCATTGAATATAAAGAAATGCATCTTCGGGACACCTTTTGGAATAATGTTGGGACATATAGTCTGTAAAAAAGGGTTATTGGTGGATCCTTCTAAGATTGCAGTCACTGTTAATTTACCACCACCAAAAGTAGTGTGCCAGTTGAGAACAACACTAGGACATACAGGCTATTATAGGAAATTCATCAAAGGGTATGTGCAAATTATTGTGCCAATGGAAAAAATGCTAAATAAGGATATCATATTTAAGTGGAATGAGGATTTTCAATGAGGGTTGGACACCTTAAAATAAAATATGTTCACAACACCTATCCTAGTATTCCCAGACTGGGAAAAGACATTTCATGTGCATGTAGATGCATTAACCATAGAACTTGGAGCAATTTTGGCATAGCTAGGAGCAGGGGATTTAGACCATACTATAGCCTTTGCAAGCATAAAATTGTTAGAATCAGAGAAGAATTAAAACACCACAGAAAGAGAAGGCCTAGCCATGGTATATGCACTTCAGAAGTTCAAGAACTATTTTCTAGGAAAACACTTTAATATGTTCACAGATCATTCTACCCTAAAATATTTAGTCAACAAGCCATCTTTTGGGGGGAGGATATGTAGATGGTTGTTATTATTTCAATAATTTGATTTTTAAGTGATGGTCAAACCAGGGAAGTTGAATGCAATACCATATCACCTGTCAAGGGTCACTAATGGAGAGGAACCTACCAACTTGGAAGACAACTCCCCTGATGCGCATTTGTTTTTAGTACAAATAGCTGATGAATATTTTGTTGATATAATTGAATATTTGAGCACAGGGATTGCACCACAAGAATTTATCACTGCACAGAACAAGAATCTAGTATTCATAGCTACAGACTATCAACTGATTACAGGAAACTTATATAAAATGGGCACAGACAAGATTTTGAGAAGGTGTTTATTAGAACATGGAAGGCCCAAAATTTTGGCAGAATCTCATGAGGGAATAGATGAAGAACATTATGTAGGAAAATATACTATGTAGAAGGTATTGTGCATAGGACTATGGTGGCCAACAATTTACAGAGATACCAAGGAATATTTCCAGAAATGTGATGTCTATCAGAGGGTTGGTAAACCTAACAGAAGAATTGAGATGCCCCTGAGACCACAAGTAACCTTGTAGGTATTTGAAGAATGGGAAATAGACTTTGTTGGTCCAATCCATCGACCAAGAAAAAGGTCAGGAGAAAGATACATCATTACTATGACATAATACTTAACAAGATGGGCATAAGCAGCACCAGTCAAAGACTGCAGTGCATAGACAATATCACACTTCCTATTTGAGCAAGTGATCACCAGATTTGGATGTCCAATAATTTTGATGAGTGATCAAGGTAATAACTTCATCAACAACACTATCATGGCTATGAATAAGGATTTTGAATTCTATCACTAGAAGATCACACCTTACCATCCTTGGGAAAATGGAATAGTAGAAGCCTTCAATAAGATATTGGAGAATTCTCTGAAAAATATCATCAATGTCAACAAGGATTATTGGGATGTTGGCATGTTTACAGGAAGAATGTGCTTTTCATTGATGGAAAGAACAACATTGAACCAAAACTCGAGAGAAAAAAAGATGAGAAATATCAGAAGAGATAATGGTTTCCAAAAGTATAGATGAGGTCCAAGGGATGGACTCGCAGGACGAGCAAAGGTCGAGACCCGTGAACACTTAGAAAACCTTCTAAATTCAGAGAGATCAAAAGCTTTGGAGGAAGAGAGATAGTGATCATTGGATCACTGATCTAGAGGACCAAAAACCATCAGATTGAATTAATGAAGGATAGGATAAGTGGGGGAAAACAATTGAGAATTTGATCATCCTAATTTTTGTCAGTCATTGGATTGATTCAAGTGGAATTACAGGATAAGCAAAGGCTGAGATCTAAGATCTCGATCACCCGAATTTTCGTCAACCGTCAGATCGAAATAAGTGGAAGGACAGGATAAGTTAGAAGGTGAGTTAATATCAGCAGCCAATAATCGAGCACTCAGATCTATGGTCGACAAGGCATATTGGACACCCCCCCCCGCGAGCTTTCTGCATTTAACCTTAGGGGGGTCTGAGTTGGTGGTATTTCTCATGTAGGACCTTCATACGTGTCACCTTCTTGTCAACTCGAACCCCCTCGCTCATTACCACTTATCGCCTAACCCCCCCTTTGAGAAAACCACCAAACCACTCATACATACCACCTCCGCACTCTAACCTCATAGTCCACTACCTACTACACGACACACTCCACTACTGCGCTCTGCCTCCACCTCCACTACACTACCTACACTTCTCACCCAAATCAACATACCACCTCAGCAAGGACATGTGGCAGACCACGTCAGCAAGGACATGTGGCAGACCACGTCAGCAAGGACATGTGGAATACCACGTCAGTAAGGACATGTGGAAGACCATGTCAGCAAGTACACATGGCATAATCAGATGATGGACACTGTCAAGAGGAAATTTTCTCATGCCATGTCAAAAAGTGACATAAGCAAGATACGCCACTTCGAGAGATTTACTTCAGAAGTTTCATCACCAACAAATGTAAAAAGTCCTAAAGTCCCGAAGGGAAAAGGTCTGAAGTTGCTCTCAGTCATCCAATCTGAAGATCACTTCAGGTGCATTCTCAACCATTGATATAGTTCAGTGGAAGGAAATTGTAAGTGGAAGTCTTAACCGATAGCAAGAGGTCTCCACCACTTATGTCTTACTTAGCAGGTGATCACTCCGGAGGAAAATGGAGTAGCGACTTTTCAAAGTCCCAAAGTAAGTAGGGACCATCCATCGTCAATACTGACAGGTGGCACATGATCCACAACTCCGGAGCGAATCACTTTGGGAGTTTGTGGTTGGGAAGGAAATGATATCGCCGAAGACCTAAGGGTCGAAGAATATCTAGGCAGTCGGTTTCTAGAAGGACGTGTGGAAGAAATATGTGCAGTTCGAAAAAAACACTCTCACAGAAAGTGAAGGAAGAGATGTTGATATTTGAAATATCTGAAGTTTGGGGACCTAAAGGAGATCTCGACTGTTGATCCGAGAGGGACACATGTCAATGGATTGTCAACTCCAAAAAAAGGTGATAGAGATAAAGTTAAAATTGAGAGTTGAAATCTCCGAAGTTTGAAGACCCAAAGGAGATATCGACTGTTAATGTGAGAGGGACACATGTTAGTGGATAACCAGATCTGGAATATTAGCATATGGAGAAAAGAAGGGTTTGAGATTTGAAACTCCCGGAGCTCGGATCATGAAGTAAATCACAGTCGTTGATTTAGGAAGGCTAGATCTGATCCTCTGACTTGAGATGATAGATCTGAATCATCCATTCAAGATCACCATCAAGATCATGAGATCGATGATCCCTTCACATTGTGGGGATTAAAGGTGTGTGAACTTTAAAATGTTTAAGGTAGGCCTCAATCAAAACCATGGTTTTGGAGAAATGACACATGGAGATCTATAGTGAATTACGGGGAGAAAAGTGGGTTGCCCTCAAACCGCTTTTGGATGCGCCCGCATTCGAGTGGTCACATGAGATATTCTCCCAAGGTCATATCAAAAAATGGATCTAGTGCTCACTAGAATGAGATCGGGAAGCACCTTTTGAATAGGAATTTGATCACCGCCGATGGTCACGTAAAGGAAGAGGCTTGGAAGCAAAAGAAGCCAAAACGAATGATTATAACTACCAGAGAATACGAAGAGTTACGACTACTAGAGAAGATAGAGAATATCAGGATAATGCCTACTAATGATGAACAGATTTAGTATAACTGCCAGGGAAGATGAAGAGTTGGAATGATAATCAGGAAAAGAAATCGAGGTGAGAAAGACATGCAGAACAAAAAAGACAGTGTTCTTTTTCGAGAGTGATGCATGTGGGCAGGATCAGATGCAATGCATAATCTGAAGGGGAGATATGTGGCACAATAAAGAGTACGCATAGGAAACATAGAGTATAAAAGGTAGAAGAGAAGATGAACAACAGTGGTGTGGAGCACAGGAAGAAAAAGAGCAAAGCATAGAAGCTGAACGATGCTGAAGTGGAACAAAGTATAGAAGCTGAAGAAGGCAGAGGAGACATGGATGTGTAACATACCATATCTGAGACAGAGAAAGTAAGTAAATTTTTGTAAGATTCATTCATGGTGGTAGGGTGGTGCTAGGGAGGATTGCAATCCTCTAAATTCTAGTTGGTGCTAGAAGATATTCTAGGAGTTGGTGCTTCGATCTAGTGGGTGATAGAGAAATCTGGGATTTGGTGCTTCCATCTAGTTGGTGCTAGATAAATCTGAGAGTTGGTGCTCTCTACAACTTGTAGCTTGCTATCAGATGTTGTAGCCTCATATTTGAGTTGGAGCTCAAAGACTGTGATGTACATAAAATTTGGATCTTGATTGACATCCTAAGAAGAAGATCTTTTCACCCTTATGGGTTTCCTCATGAAAATCAATGTCTCTATGTATTCTGTGTGATTGATCAAATATTGTATATCTATGCATGTTAAGTTATCAACAACACATTAAATAATAATCTAGAATGAATCAGAAAATAAAAGGAAAATTTTCAAGATTGTATATATAATTGATTCACCCCCCCCTCTCAGTTATATTTCCAACAATTGGTATCAGAGCCGGTGCCTTTGATCAAATTTATATCCATAAGCTTGAGCATGACTATTCATGATGGAAGTTAAACTAATAGACCCCCTTTGTTTGATGGAACAAACTTTTCCTTCTGGAAAATAAGAATGAGAACACATTTAATGTCTTTGGGTGCTGATGTTTAGGATGTCATTGAAACGGGATATGTGAATCATGTAGTCTTGGAATCAAAAGATGATAAGTTGGAGTTTAGCTTTAATGAAAAATCAATGAATTCCATCCTCAGTAGACTTGCTGAAGCCGATTTTTTCAAATGCATGCACTATGATTCAACAAACATTATGTGGGACAAGTTGATAAGTAGTTTTGAAGGTATTGAAAAGGTGAAAGATGCAAAACTTCATACTCACTGACTGAAATTTGAGTAGTTAAAGATGGATTAAGAAGAAACTATTAGTAAGTACTTCTTATGTATAGAATAAATTGTCAACACTATGAAAGGCCTAGGTGAAACAATAGATGAATCTTTTATAGTCCATAAAATATTAAGATCTCTTCCTGATAGATTTAACTCAAAGGTCTTTGCTATAGAGGAAATAGATGATCTCAAAACGTTGACACTAGATCAACTTCTTGGAACCCTAACTACTTATGAAATGAGAATCACCAAAGGTAAATCCACTACAACAGAGGCATCTTTTAAAGTAGATAAAAACACATACTCCGATATAGATGATATTGAAGCAAACTTTGTGAGAAGACTGAAGAAAGGATCAGGCAAATACAAAGGTAAAATGCCCTTCAAATGTTTCAACTGTGGTAAGATAGGTCATTTTTCATCTAAGTGTCCTCACAAAATAAGGGATCAAACATATGACGATGAAGAGAAGCACAAACACAAGAAGGTCTATAAAGAGAATAATTTTAAGAAGAAAAGCCTTTGTGTAAACAATGATGATGATCCCTCAGATGATGAAAGCAGTGACTCTTCTATTGAAGATAAAATAAATGATATCATGCTAATAGATTTATAATATATAAAAACTGAAGATATAGGAAGTGAGTTCACTAATTGTGAAGGAGTAGTAGATCTTGAAGGACAACTTGTTAGTGCCATGGAAGAAATTGATAGACTCAGAGAAAACAAAGGAAAAGAAAAACAATTACTGCTCAAGTATGAGAAAACATGCAATGAAACATATGAAGAAATTTCTCTGTTGAAGGTTAAGTTAAAAGAAGCTAAGAATATTGAAGACATCCTCAAACAAAAATTGAAGGAAGCCTAAACAAAAGGTGAAAAATTGGAAGTTGAAGTAGTGACTGTCAGAAAAGATCTAGAGAATTTCAGGCCTTATATCATCAGAATTTGACAAGTATTAAATCCTCAGAAGGATTAGCCTCCATTCTGAATCAACAAAGGAATTCAAAGTTGAAAACTGGTTTGGGCTATGAAGAGGGATCAAGTAGTGGTCAACCAAGCAACAAAGAGTCCATAAAGTTTGTCAAATCTACAACCATTAACAACAACAAACCTGCATAAACAAAGGAAGAGAATCAACCGCTAAGGAGGAGTGAAGGAAAAGATACCAGAAATGAATATGTAGAACAAATAAATAATACACCCTCTACTCAAGGAAATCATCAGCATGGAAGAAATCAACCTACTCAAAGAAGAAAACCATTTTCCAGGTACAAATATTTTTTCTATGGATATTGTTTTTACTGCTCTAACTTTGGCCAGAACAAAGAATGAGACAGCCAAGTAACAAACAACCACATACTGCAAATCATGTGATGGTTGGGAAAAGGACGCAGATTACACATAACAATCGTTATGATCCTTTATTCAATGAACCAGAATGTTACATCTGCCATAATTATGGACATAAAGCTGTAGACTGTCGCTTAAAAAACTATAAGCCAGATTCGAATCACAGAGCTGAAAATGTCAAGGTTTGGAAGAATAATGAAGATAACAAGTGTGGATTAGTGTTGTCATCTCAAAAAAAAAAAGACACCTGGTATATTGACAACGGATGCTCCAGTCATATGACAAGTGACAAAAGTAAGTTCCTATTACTCAAAGAAAATAAATCAGGGAATGTGACCTTTGGAAATGATGCTCCAAGAAAGATCAGAGGTAAAGGTCTAGTAAGCTTAAGTAATGGAAGAAGAAAATCTCAAGATGTATTAATTGTTGATGGTTTAAATCATAATCTTCTTAGTGTCAGGCATATATGTGACAGAGGATGTGAAGTCAGTTTCACTGCCAAGAATTGTAAAATAAAGACAGTAAACACAAGAGAGATGATTGCAAAAGGGTTTAGAACTGAAAACAATGTATATGTTATGAAGGAAGATAAGGAGAAATGTCATTTAAGAAAACTTGATGAAAGTTGGTTATGGCACAGAAGGCTTGGACACATGAATTTTTATTATATTGTCAAACTGAATAATGAAGGCATTGTTAAAGACCTTCCAAGAATATCTAAGACTAATAACTCTATATGTGAATCCTGTCAAATGGGGAAGCTGACTCGTGCTCAATTCAAATCAAAGAGTTTCACATCTTCAAAGAAACCACTTCAAATTGTTCATATGGATCTATGTGGACCATCTCTAAAGGAAAGAACTAGATGAGAACGTTACTTTATGCTAGTCATTGATGACTTCTCCAGACTTACGTGGGTTGCCTTTCTGAGAGAAAAATTGGATGCATTTGAGAAGTTAAATTTTTTTAAGGCGTTAGCTGAGAATCAGATAGGAAGGAAGTTAAAGGCAATTCTCTTAGAAACAAGAGGATAATTTATGTCAAGAGATTTCAAATAATTCTATGATAGACATAGAATTAAAAGAGAATATACTATTCCAGGTACTCCTCAACAAAATGGAGTTGTAGAACGCCAAAATAGATCAGTTCAGTAGATGGCAAGGGATATGATGAGTGAAAGGGACATTTCACAAACCTTCTGGGTGGATTTTGTTCACATGACTGTTTATATTCTAAACAAAGAGAATCTAAGGCCGAACAGTGATAAAACTCCATATGAGTTGTGGTTTGGTCGACCTACATCAATCAAGCACTTCAAAGTATTTGGAAGTAAATGCTACATCAAGAATAATGATGATCATCTGGGAAAATTTGATAGTAGATATGATGAAGGTATCTTCTTAGGATATGCAACAAATAGTAAAGGATATATATTCTTTAACAAAAGAATGCATAAATTAATAGACTATATTGATGTTCGAATTAATGAAGAAGCTCCTGTAAAAGATAAACGGAGAATAAGAACTAAGCCAGATGAAAAATATGATGAGAATAATGAAGATAAAGAACAACAAATCTCAGATTCACAAGAAGATGATGAATTAGGTGGAGAATATACACCCAGACAAGAATATTCAAGACAACAATCAACATCAAATCCTTCCTCCAGAATTACTCAAAAGAATCATCCTAAAAGTCAGATAATTGATGAGAAAGACGAAGGTGTAGAAACCAAGAGAAGGATAATCAAATACACTGAGCAACCAAATATAGCCTTCATATCCATGGTGGAACCTAAAAACTTTAATGAAGCTAGTGAAGACGTAAATTGGTTAAAATCAATGAATGAAGAACTGGACCAGATTGAAAAGAATGACACTTGGGAACTCGTTCCTAGTCAAACAAATAAAAATTTAATAGGATCCAAATGGGTCTAAAAAAACAAGATGAATGAGAAAGGAAATATTGTAATAAATAAGGCTATATTGTTCTGCAAAGGATATTCTCAAATAGAAGGACTGGATTTTGATGAAACATTTGTGCCCATAGCAAGATTAGAAGCTATTAGAATGTTTCTTGCCTATGCATGTCATAAAAAGTTTAAATTATATCAAATGGATGTCAATTCAGCTTTTCTAAATGGATATCTAAAAGAACAAGTCTATATGGAACAATCAGAGGGTTTCCAACTCTCAAATAAACCTGACTTTGTCTGCAAGCTGAAGAAAGCCTTATATGGGTTGAAAAAAGCTCCTCATGCCTGGTATTACAGACTGGATAAGTATCTTCAAGACAAAGGGTTCAAGAGAGGAACAATTGACAACAATCTATATATCAAAACAGAGGGTAATGATTTGCTCATTATGCTAGTCTATGTCGATGACATCATCTTCAGAAGCAATAATGCTTCATTGGTACAATGGTTTGCTTCTACCATGCAGTCTGAATTTGAAATGTCTATGATAGGGGAACTGCCATTTTTTCTTGGTCTACAAATTACTCAGAGGTCTGAAGGAATATTTCTTTCTTAGGACAAATATCTAAGAGAAATGTTGAAAAGGTTTCAAATGGAGGATTCTACACCTATGAGCACACCTATGGTCACTAGATGAAAGTTAAGCAAGGATGATGACTCACCTGATGTTGATCAAAGTTCATATAGGTATATGATAGGCATCCTATTTTATATCACAACATCCCGTCTAGACATAATGCATGTTATTGGAATGGTAGGAAGGTATCAGGCTGCACCTAAACAGAGTCATATGTTAGCTGTCAAAGCAATATTCAGATACTTGAAAGGAACAATGAACTATGGCCTATGGTATCCTAGAAATAAAAATTTCAACTATCAGTCTATTTATATGTTGATTGGGATAACTGCGTGGATGAAAGGAAAAGAACGAGTGGAAGTGCATTCTTCTTAGGAGATTCTCTTGTAGCATGGTTGAGCACGAAGCAAGATTCCATTTCCTTATCGACTATAGAAGATGAATACATTGTAGTTGCCACTTGTTGTACCCAAGTATTATGGATGATTCAGACACTTGCAGACTTGGAGGTAAAGTATAATGCACCGATCCCAATTCATTGTGATAATACTAGTGCAATTTGTGTGTCAAAGAATCCTGTATTTCACTCCAAGACCAAGCATATACCCATCAAGTATCACTTATTGAGGGAATAGGTAACCAACACTATTGTTTCTTTGCATTATATTCCATCCAAATATCAGATTGTTGATATCTTCACTAAACCACTTGCAAAATCTCAGTTTGAGTATCTATGCCAAAAGTTGGGTGTGACCCTGTTATTAAGTTAAAATAGTCTATCTGATCAGCGGGAGAGTGCTCCTAGTATATCTGATTAGGGGAGAACAGAGTCACTCTCCATTTTCTTTGACATTGATGTCAAAGGGGGAGAAAAAGGTGTTGTCTGTATGCTACAGTTGGAGGTCTAAGAATAATAGTCCATCCTTTCAGGGTTGCCATCAATGCCAAAGGGGGAGATTGTTGGCATGTTTACAGGAAGAATGTGCTTGTCATTGATGGAAAGAAAAATAGCTAACCAAACCTTGAGAGTGCAGAAGATGAGAAAGATCAGAAGATATAGCGAGTTCCATAAGTACAAACGAGGTCCAAGATATGGACTCGCAGGAGGAGCTAAGGTCGATACCCGTGAACACTTAGAAATATTTCTAATTTTGGAGAGATCAAAAGCTCAGGAGGAAGAGAGACAATGGACATTGGATCACTGATCCAGAGGACCAAAATACATTAGATTGAATTAATTAAGGATAGGATAAGTGGGGGAAAATGATTGAGAATTCGATCATCCAAATTTCCATCATCCATCGGGTTGATTCAAGTGGAAGGAGATGATAAGAAAGGTCAGAGATCTGAGATCTCAATCACCCAAATTTACTTTAGTCATCGAATAGAAATAAGTGGAAGTACATGATAAGTTAGAAGCCACTCTAATCTTAGTGGTCAATAATCGGACACTCAGATCTATGGTCGATAGGGCATATCGGACCCCCCCCCGATCTTTCTGCCTTTAATCGTGGGGGGGTTCTGAGTTGGTGGTATTTCTCATGTGGGACCCTCATACGTGACACCTTCTTGTCAACTCGGACCCCCCTCACTCATAACCACTTACTGCCTAACCCCCCCTCTGAGAAAACCAAAGAACCACTCATATATACCACCTCTTCACTCCGATGTCACACTCCACTACCCGCTACATGTCACACTCCACTACCGCACTCTACCTCCACCTCCACTACACTACCTACATGTCTCACCCACGTCAGCAGACCACCTCAGCAAGGACATGTGGTAGACCACATCAGCAAGGATATGTGGAGGACCACGTCAGCAAGGACATGTGGAATACCACGTCAACAAGTACACATGACATAATCAAATGATGACAAGTGTCAAGAAGAAATTGGCTTGTGCCACGTAAAAAAGTGATGTAATAAATCTACGTCACTTCGGGATATTTACTTCGGAAGTTTCATCACCAAAAAATGTCAAAAGTCCCGAAGTCCCGAAGGGTGAAGGTCCAAAGTCTCTCTCAGTCGTTCGATCTGAAGATCACTTCGGGTGCATTCTTGGTCATTGATCTAGTTCAGTGGAAGGACGGTGTAAGTGGAAGTGTTAACCGACAACAAGAGGTATCCACCACTTATGACTTACTCAGCAGGTGATCACTCTGGAGGAAAATGGAGTAGCGACTTGTCAAAGTCCTGAAGTCTCAAAGTAAGCAGTGACCATCCATCGTCAAGACTGACAGGTGGTACATGATCCACAACTCTGGAGCAAATCACTTAGGGGGTTTGTGGTTGGGAAGGAAACGAGATTGCCAAAGACCCGAGGGACGAAGAAGATCTAGGCCATCAATTTCCAAAAGGACGCATGGCAGAAATCTGTGTAGTTTAGGAAAAACACTCCGGGAGAATGTGAAGGAAGCGATGTTGAGATTTGAAATATATGAAGTTCGGAGACCAGAAGGAGATTTCGACCGTTGATCCGAGAGGGACACACATCAATGGATTTTCAAATCTGGAAAAAGGTGATAGAGATAAAGCTAAAATTGAGATTTTAAATCTCTGAAGTTCTGAGACCCAAAGGATATCTCGACCGTTAATACAAGAGGGACACCCATCAGTGGATCATCAACTCTAGAAGATTGGCGTACAAATAAAAGCAGGATTTGAGATTTGAAACACTATATATGATCCATAGACTTGAGAGGATAGATCTAAACCGTCCATTCAGAAGGACCATCAAGATCGTGAGATCGACGGTCCCGTCACATTGCAGGGATTGAAAGTGTGCGAACTTTTAAATGTTGAAGGTGGGATGCAATCAAAACCATAATTTTAGAGAAAGGACACGTGGAGCTCTTTAGTGAATTGCGGGGTGAAAAGTGGGTTGCCCTCAAACCGCCTTTGGATGTGCTTGCAATCGGGTGGTCACACAATATCTTCGCCGAAGTTTATATCGAGAAACGGAGCTAGTGCTAACTAGAATGAGATCGGGAAGCGCATTTTGAATAGGTGTTTTTTCACCGCCGGTGGTCACATGAAGGAAGAGGATTGGAATCCAAATAAGACAAAATAACTGACTTTAACTACCAGAGAATACAAAGAGTTACGACTGCCAGAGAAGTGAGAGAATATCAGGATAACGCCTGCTAATGATGAACAGATTTAGTATAACCATCAGGGAAGATGAAGAGTTGGAATGATGATCAGGTAGAGGACTCGAGGTGAGAAAGACATGTAGAACAGAAAAGACAGTGTGATTTTTTGAGAGTGATGCATGTGGACATGATGAGACTCAGTGCATAATATGAAGGGGAGATCTGTGGCGCAGTAAAGAGTATGCAGAGGTAGCACAGAGTATAAAATTCAGAAGAGAAGATGAACAACAATGGTGTGGAGCGTAGGAAGAAAAAGAGAAGAGAATAGAAGCTAAACGATGCAGAAGCAGAATAGAGTATAGAAGATGAAGAAGTCAGAGGAGACATGGAGTTGTAACATACCATATCAAAGACAGAAAAAGTAAGTAAAGTTTTGTAAGATTCATTCAGGGTGTTAGGGTGGTGTTAGGGAGGATTGCAGTCCTATAAATTCTACTTGGTGCTAGAAGATATTGTGGGAGTTGATGCTTCCATCTATTGGGTGCTAGAGAAACCTAGGAGTTGGTGCTTCCATCTAGTTGGTGCTAGAGAAATATGAGAGTTGGTGCTCTCTACAAGTTGTAGCTTTCTATCATAGGTTGTAGCCTCATATTTGAGTTGGAGCTCAAAGATTGTGATGTACATAAAAATTGGAGCTTGATTGACATCCTAAGAAGAAGAGGTTTTCACCCTTATGGGTTTCCTCATAAAAATCGACATCTCTATGTATTCTGTGTGATTGATCAAATATTGTATATCTATGCAAGTTAATTTATCAACAACACATTAAATAATAATCTAGAATGAATCAAAAAATAAAATGAAAAGTTTCAAGCTTATATATATAACCGATTCACCTCCCCCCTCTCAATTATATTTCCAACATGGAATTTTAAAATACCAGTAGTACTATGGGAATACATGACTACATGCAAGAATTTGATAGGATAGACACCATTCAAATGGGTGTATGGGAAGGAAGCAGTAGTACCATTAGAATTTCTGGTACCCAGTCTGAACATAGAAACAATCACCAACATGACATAAAGAGGCACAGTAAAGGAGAGGTTGAACCAACTAATGGAAATAGAAGAGGATAGGATTCGTGAAGGATTTTACCAAGAAAAACAGAAAGCCAGAGATAAATCCTGGCATGATAGACATATAAAGAGAAAAAAATTCAAGGAAGGAGACCTAGTCTTTCTATATGACAATAAATTTTTCCAACATCCTGGTAAGTTTAGAATGCATTGGCTAGGGCCCTACAAAGAAAATACTGTCTTATTTGTACATCTAAAGGATCTGGAAGGAAAATAACTTAAAGGAATGATCAATGGTAGTCAACTGAAAATGTACAGGGACAACCGACCTCCTAACACTTAAAAGTTACAGCGCAGTAAGAAGGACATGTACATAGTGTACTATAGTAGAAGCTAGGATAGAAAAATGAAAAAAAGAAATAAAAAGGAGAAAAATAAGGAAAAAGAAATACAAAATTAGAAAAGAAAGAAAATACAAAAACACTAGGAAAAGTTGTGTGCAGAAATTACCGTGACAGACATAAAAATACCGCGCGCAGTAAAAAGTGGAGTCGACACAAATGTACATAAAAAGTGAAAAGTAAACGCTAAAAGGCGGAAAGCATATAGTTATTCAACACTTAGTGAATTTCAAGCTCATAGCAAGAAAAAGAACCCATGCCCTAGTTACCAAGTCACAAAATACCAATCCAAGTTATGATAGTTACAAAGGATGACTCCACCAAAGTTTGGGTCACGAGGGCAGTTTGTTCGAGTCACTTGACAAAGCCAACAGTGAAAAGAGAGGATGCAATAGCTGGAGAATATAATCGAGCTCGAGGATGTCACCACCTCGGACCCAGAATTAATTAGCTTGATGTAGGTCGAGGAAGATCTCCCTAGAATGAAGCAAGGAGAGATAGGGCATAGCTCTGGGGCTGGAAACAGGGTTTCAAACCATAACCCTGAGGTGCCTGCAAGACCAGATGACACAATGGGACCGTGATAGTCCTATATACAAGGTGAAGTACTGGTTGAGTACATAATTGACCGACCAAAGTCTACAAGGGAAGAAGAGGGAAAAGAAGCAACAGAGGAAGGTACATCTGTTGCAGGGAAGAAAAGAAAGACCCCTGAAAGTATGGAAATTACCCTTCCATTTCTCGCAGACACAGTCCCCACTGTTGATAACATGCTGGGAAAGGTGCCCAAGATGAGGTACACAAACCATGATGTGCACAACGTGGCCAAATTTCCATAGTTGGCCGAGGAGAACTATTTTATTAAAACATGGGAAATTGAACCCCTAAGACGACCAATTCTAGAGCATGCGCAGTGGATTACGGGGCTATATAACTCAGGGATCATAAATCTCTTGGACATACCACATTTTGGGCATGGTAATAATGTTAGTTTGTGCATCAAAAAATTGGTCGCTCAGGTCCATGGAGGCATCCTTTGGATGGACAGACCAGTGCATATCGATGTGAAATTAGTTTCCAAGATCACAGGACTACCCACAGTTGACACACAACCCGAAGACTTCTTAGAAAACAAATCATGCAAGAAATAACTAGCAGAACAAGTGAAGGCATAGTTCGACACGACTAGGGGAAACATAGGCATCATCATAAAAGAGATCAATGACAACGCGACAAGATTTGCAAGTAAAATAATGGCATGCAATTTGCTAAGAAAATGTCACAAAGAGGAAGTGCTAGCAGGGGTGATCGCAATGGAAGCGCAGTGTGCGAATGGTATGGTGTTCAGTTAGGCATCATACTTGATGAACTAATTCCTACCTAATTTTTGTAATGTGCAAGACAATTGAACTAATTTCCATTACTCCGAGTTGATAATATTGATAACTTTGGTAGGGTGGCAAGAGCCCAAGGTTTCAACATTACTGGACAGAGTAATAATTTTTTATGCGGCCAGGTATGAGTCTCTCTGGAAAGAAAAATATAACAAGACGCAGCAGGAAAACATCATTGTGTTTTCCATGATGTTATATGAAATCCAACAACACACAACAAATGTGTGGTGCATACCTATGGAGGTTGTGTAGGAAACAGATGGGATAGCTAAATTCAAGGAATCCCAACATCACATATGGATCCAAGCTGTAAAGGATCCCAAGAAGGATTGGCTAAATATCTATTATTATGCCACGAGGGATAAAGTGGACTAGATTATCAAATATTGTCCTACGCAATGCCAGTCACCAATAGAAAAACCAGCCACAAGAATAGGCACAACACATTCCTCGAAGCCTAAGGACAAGGTTGACATAGGCTCATCATCAAGAACAGGTATCCTAATGGATAACACTCACACAACAACAATGCAAACCCTACCAAGTGGGAGTAGCGCAAAACCAAAAAGGTTGAGGAGAATGCCCACATTAGTAAGAACAGGAATTCGGTCACATATGGGGAAAAAGAAGATGGTACAAGATTAAGAGGATAGAGGCCAAGGAACAATGATGAGTTTCAACCCTCACAAATGACAAGGAAGTCCGTCCAAGGAAAAGATGCACGCAAGAAGGGAAAGTATGAGACAAAGAACCCAGAAATCACCCTGACATGGGACGATGCAAGGCTCATCATGGACAAGGTCCAAGAAAGGAGCGAGGAAGTGGTAAGAAAAATAGAGGCATAGAGGGAACAAATTATGGCTAAGATCCTAGAGTTTAATGAAAACATCTAACATCTATGGAGCAAGGAAGAATCAGAGGCCATTGTGTGGCCACAAGAGAAGACATAGAGGCCACCTACGCAAAATGAAGGTGAAGAGACAATGCAATTCATTGTCTAAAGTAAGGATAAATTCATGATAACACGTCAAATAATCAAGTTCGATTAGGAGACGACGACAAAAAACCTAGAAGAGGTGGAACAAGTGGAGATGGTGATGGTGCAGATCCCCACAAAGGACTTATACATGATACAATCCAACGTCATGCAGGAAGTACAATCTAGGGCCCGCGCTGATGCCACAAATCTAGATGTGGGTAGATGGGTCATAGAGATGCTCCAGATCACATGTGACCAATTGACTGTAGAGAAGGAAGAAGATAAATAACACGTAGACAAGTTAGAGAAGGGATTAACAACGGTATACAATCGAATCCCCAACAATGTGCAGGTAGCAGAGAGAAGTGCAGAGGAAAATATCAACCTAATTGCATAGACAATCAACCAATACAGGAAGGAGATCGAGGAACTCAAGGAGAATCTCAATCCCACGACTCTGCATGAGGTCCGAGAGCAGAGGAAAGAATAATTTTCACTCCAAATGGAAGAAATGGAGAAACAGGTCAGTGCAGTTGTAGGATTGTTTGACAAAGAAACACAACTTTGGATAGTGTTGGAGGAAGACGAGCAAGTCTAGTAGTGGGACTAGGAAGAAGAAATAGTAATCACAATGATCGAAGACCTCAAGAAGAGGTAGAAGACAATGAATATCATAGAGCGTCTGAAAGGAATGCAAGATATGAAGAAGCTGCGGGCAGAGTTAAAAGCAACTTAGACACAGAATTAGGAAATCCAGGCATAGATGGAACCCCTTCAAGATAAATCTATGCAGATGATTTCATAGTTGTAGGAGAAGAAGAGGAACATGGAACAAGCATAGAAATAGGGTGCAACAATAATCTAGGAGGATATCACAGTGCAATCATTAGAAGCACTCACAAAAAAGGTCATGCAAGTCCACGCAAGAGGAAGGGAACTTGTAGAAAAGTTCCATATCCTAGCAGAGGTTGTCGAGGAAGCATACACTACCTAGGTGGCTCGGTACAAGCCACATATTAGTGTTGGGGGCATGTTGGGTGTAGGTCGATTTTGAGGAAAATTACAGTTTTGGAAAGTAAATATTAATTTGGAAAAATATAGTTGGAAGGAAAAGAAACACATGTAAGGAATAGTCACATGCAAAGGAGGAAAGCATGCAAGGCGCAGAGGAAATAAGACATAACCTTGTTAGGGTTAGGGTTTTGGAATGTAATGACTAATAAGATTTTAAAATAGTATAAATAAGCACCTAGGAGGTCTAGGTCAGGGGAGCGAAGTGGTTGTTGTTGGTTCGAAGTGTGTTCCAAGTTAATTTTAGATTGTAAGAAATTGTTTTGATACCTTTTTGTAATATGTTGAGCTATAGAAGAGTTGGGTATCTAGATATTGAGGGTTATATCACAAGCTGAGGATATTGGTGTGATATAGTCGGCATCACATAGGTTTTGGAACCTATTTCTTGATTGTGTGATCGGAATTGTAGTGCGTGTGGTGCCATATTTTGCAACAAACATAATAAAAGAGTCGAAGAAGCCAGATCTTTGTGGACGTATCCCAAGAGGGGGTGAACCATGTTAAAACCTGTGTATTGTGTGGTGATTGGATGTCTATTTACTTTCTGTTAGTGGTTTATCATCTTTAATTCTTGTTAATGATTGATTTACACATATATGGTTAGATAAATATATTAGATTGCATGCAAGGGTTTAACAGATGAATGAATCTTATAATAATATATTGATTAACCAATGTAAGTCCTAAAGAAGATAAAATATAATCCCAGATCCCCACTCTTCACAGACTGCAAGAACTTGAGTATTGCAGTCACCCATAGAAATATCTCGGGTGAGACTACGCAATACATTCTGTGTGATATGTTTCCTTCTAGTTTACCAGAAGGGTCGATAGTTTTAGAGGGTTTTGTTGGAAACCTGCTTAGATATGAACCTGGGTCAGCCCAAGAAGTAGAAATAAAGAGTAATAATCAACAAAATGGAATTAGTTAACCCTTTGAATGTGGAAGGTGCATTCGTAATTCCAAAAGGCATGACCAAAAATTCATAATGGCCTTCATGAGTTAGGAATGTTGTTTTTGGGATATCTTCTTCCTTCAATCCAATATGATGATACCCTGAACAAAGATCCAACTTTGTGAAGTATATTGCTCCATGTACTTCATATAACAATTCATCAATGATGGGAATGGGAAAATTATATTTAATGGTGATCTTGTTGAGCTCTCGATAATCTGGACACATACGCCATGAGCCCTATTTATTGAGTGCCATTACCACCGGTGCAGAGTAAGAACTTTTTCTAGGTATAATAATACCAGCTTCTAACATTTCCTCAACCATACGCTCAATTTCACTCTTCTGGGCATAAGGGTATCTGTAAGGCCTGATGTTAGGAGGAGAACTCCCAGGAATTAGGTAAATAGCATGATCATGGTCACAAGTGGGTGGAAGACCTCTAGGAATATCTTCAAATACTTTATAATTCTTATTAATGATTCCTTGGAGATATAGGGGAATAAATGGCTTATATGTTTAAAAATCTAGTGAGAATAGTTGTAAAATTACTACCCTAATGCCCCTTTTTCAATAATTTTTTCATGCCATTAGAGCTTATCACCTTATTGGGTTTCCCTATGATACCCCTTAACTCAATTTCCTTTCCTTCCAATGAAAATTTCATGAAAAGTTATTGAAAATTAAAATCCATTGTTCCCAATGATTGTAACCATTGGACTCCTAGTACGACATCAACAACCCTCATGGGTATATAAATCATTAGACTACCCATTACATATTTCCCCCATAATAAGATTTATCTTATGGAATTTTCCTGAGCAATTGATAGTTCCTCCATTTGCAATCATTACTTGAAACTCTGGCGCTGGATATATAAAGAAATTGGGAGATTTGACTAATTTATAGTGAATGACATTATGAGTACTATCAGAATCAATTAGGCCTACTATGTTATTCTTTTTGATATATCCTTCGATCTTGAGAGTTTGAGGAGTGTTTATTCCAGCCAGTGCATTACATGATATGGTGGCATTCAACTTTTTAGAAGAAATATCTTGTACATTTTCATCTTGAGATGGTTCTTATTCTTGTTCTTGTTCTTGTTCCCTCTTCACAATCTATGTAGAATAATTTATTTTTACCACACTTATGTCCTTTACTATACTTGTTGTCACAATTAAAGCATAAACCTTTTTCTTTTCTTTCCTCCAATGTTTTAGGTGTCAACCTTATAGGTTGAGGTGGTTTAGAAGAAGGAACAATATTCTCTTGATAGATGTTAACAATGGTCCTTCTAGTAGCCATATCCATACTTCTACTTTCAACATTTCTCTCCACCTTGAATGCATTCTCCAATGATTTGGATTCCGAAAGGAAAACCTCATGTTGAATGTTATCCTTTAAATTTCTTATGAATACATCAATTAGGTGTTAATCTAGAATATTCATTACCTTTATATTCAATATTTGGAAGTTATCGATGTGCTCCACAAATTTTCCTTTTGCTTGAGATTTATCAATTAGCTGAAGAAGGTATTGCTCCTTGTATCCTCATAGTGTGCTATCATTTCTTCCATGAAAATTGTCCAAGTGACAATTGATTTACAAGAACAAATCCATCGATACCACACAAATTGATTGGGTTCTAAATTTAAAGCCGTAATTCATACTTTTTGTGTGTGTGGTACATCATGTAGATCATAGAAATCCTTCATCTAGAGTATCCATGTGATTGGATCCTTTCCATCAAACTTCCTCATATCAATCTTAATAAATTGGTTGGTCTTCAACCCAAAGTTGGAGTTTCTCCAGTCTTGATTCATCTTCCTTGTGTCCTCATCATGAATTTCATGGGATACATTGTCACTTTCAAGTGGCCTCTCTATTAGCAACTTTTTCAATCCTTCCATGATGTCCCATTTTAAACCATCCATACTTTTATCCATTATCACTTCCATCTTGGCTTCAGTTGAATCCATCATTCCTTGTAGTTCATCTTTTTTTATTTCCTTCTTTTGTAAATAATTTGTGTCCCTGCGCATTTTTTCACCTTCATCAAGAGTCCAAGTAGGAATTTCTAAAGGCTTATTTGGTGTAGAATTTACCTTTTTTGGTGGCATGTGGGCCAAGTATCATTGCAAGATAGGAATTCCTAATTGGCTTAGGGAGAGGTCCTCACAAACAAGGGAGTGTCAGGTGCTATAAATCTCTGATATACATGCGGGGTCCAACAATAGTACTCAACCAAATATCTTAGGGAACTAAATAAGGAGTCTTGAACATGCCCTTAGTCGTACTATCTGACTACCATGGTACTAGAGAGCGATCTCCCTGAGTTTTTTTCTCGATGTACTATAGAAATAAGACAACCAAAAGGTTTACTCGGTAAGTCTCAAGATTCTAGGAGGTCTCCCGATATATGCCAGGTACATAGGAGCTCAAATTCATAGTATTTCTATATAATGTGAAACCATTCAAAAGAGGCCTTTTGATATACTCTAGGTATGTGGAAGAACCACATTGTCCCCGGGTTGTAGCACTGACTAGTAACAACAGTTCTTACGTTTAGAGATGCCAGAACACATTTGTACCTAATAAAAATCCCTAAGTTTCTCTCAAATTTATGTGATACTCCTTTTATCCCACTTTACTCTGCTTTTTGAATCACCCCAATTGTTCTGTTGGCCGACCTTTCTTCTATTGTATCTTTACAATCTCGGACCTTGTGGGTATAAAATTTCATTATGTATTTCTCTTATATGTCCTCTCTGTAATTCCACAGTTCTGATCAAAATTGGATGTGCCAAGTGGAATTTATGGTGACTTCCCCACACCTTGTTGATTTTTTTCCTTTCTAGGAGAGTGTACTTGTAAAGCATGCCAAGCGCACAATATGTGATATATTATTATGAAACTTGCACCAGAAATACTATAGACTATCCATTGTCCAATACAACTAGTCTCACCTAATTTGGATACTCACTGAATAATATATCGTTGTTTTATCTGGAACACATGTTTGAGACTAGTTAATAGGACTAGTCATCTACCCTATCTTACACAGGGTGTATCTCCAAAATTAGGATGAACCAATAGCTAAAATGTTTACCACATATACCTTGATAATTCCTATGAATATCCTCCAAGTTTCATGGTTGGAATCATCACATAAAAAAGTTACAACAAAAATATTGCAATGACTGAATTCAAGATGATTTAGGAACCTGGTCTTACAAAGGATATATCTCCAAAAGTATAAATCCCCAGAATATGAGATTGTAACCACAAGTACTTTGATATGTATGCTAAACATCCCCCAAATAGTTACATCTAAAATGTCCCAGAAAACGATTTATAGCGAAAATTCCAAGGTGTCTCAGATGCAACAACGAAATCCCAAGACCTTGATCTCTGATAACAAATGTTAGGAAACAAATATGAAAATAACATAAAAACATCAGAATAGACAAAGAGATAATTTCATATAATAATCCTCTTCAAGGGGGAAACCTCCTTGTACGCCACATAAATTCAAAAATACAAGATGATTCCAAGTGAAAAGGTCTCCTTGGTATATATAAGAGACTAGGAGGTACAATTACAACTAATGGACCCAAGATGACATAAATAAAATAACAATACTAATGTAATATGCCCAAATTAAGGGATAATGTGCCACTATTTAGGTATTAACAATTTATTCCTCAGTACAAGTGTTAAAATGTATTATATATGTGCTTGAAAGAAGTAAGAATCCCCCATTATATTCAAATTGTGTCTTGTACCTTTTACATTGATGATTGGCATGTTATAAGATTCATTTACTTCCTTCTAGAATAGTTCTCTTACATGTGATGAAATTGAATATGTTATCAATACTAATGAGTTGGAGAAAACTAGGGAAGATTCTATTATGATTGAATGTTAGGTAAAAATGTTAAAATACTTTACTTGAAACCAACCTCTTTTATCTTAGTCTTAGCACATGCTTTGGTGAGATATTCCCTTCATGGGTATTGAAAATTCTAGAACTAGACTATGTCACGATAGCATTCGAGGTTACTCCAAAGTGTTACACCATGCTTGGGGGTGCTTTATATGATGTGGGGTGCATGGTGTATGGATGTCCCTTGGATGTACCATGATGATGATACACATATGAATTGTCTTGTTGATTTTTATACCTTGTGTGGGTGCTTATGTGGATTTCTTCCTTAGAGCGTTGTATACGTACACAACATGATTTTTAAGGTACCATATCTATTATAATAGCTGGAAACAAAAATATTTCAAAGTATAACATAGGAATAACACAATAGATGAAACCACAACACCAAAATAATACCTTTGTTGATAGGAAACAATGTTCACTTGCCTCTTCTAGGGGGAAAACTCTAGCAGAGAAACACTATATTACAATAATTCTCAAGATAAGACTTGTCATATCCTAAACTCCTATTTATACTAAATATATCTACTGAAAGAACAATCTAGAGGAATATATTATAGAAGTGGAACCTTCTATTAGGTCTTCTTACATTTGACTTATTCTTCCTTATTATTACTAGGCCTTATTAATATTGGTCTTTGTTACATGAAAAATATATTATTCCACATACGTGAGGGGTTAGGGATGTTAGGTCCCTAACATGCCCTCCCCCTTAAAAACAATATTTTCCTCAAGGCTTGAGATGAGGAAATTGTTGTGGAATGGTAGCTGGCTCCCAAGTGGCATCTACTAGAGTTGTATATTTCCAATGTACTAACACTTCCTTGATGGTGTTCTTAAGGAGACGAAGATCATGCTGGTCCAAGACTACTTGTGGATACAACCATAAAGAGCCTTATTTATCCAACTCGGGAAGATTGGGTTGAGATTGACACTTACTTCAAATCACCTTCTTTAAGCAGGAGACATGAAAAATAGGATGGAGCCAAGAATGATTGGGAAAAGATAACTGGTAGGCCACATTTCCCACACACTTAAGAACTATACAAGGACCATAAAATTTTGGCGCCAACTTATGACAATGGTTATACTTGAGTGAAGTCTTATTATAAGGTTGTAGTCGAAGAAACACATGGTCCCCTTCAACAAATTGATGTTCTAAGCGACCTTAATTTGCTTGTTGCTTCATACCATTTTGATCCAGGTCCAAATTATGTTTGAGAGTACAGAGAATAGCCTCTCAAGCTGTAAGAGTTTGTTCAACCTCCTGGACCTTCGAGACATCAGGAATGTATAATAGAAACGATAGTGTATTTTTTCCATATACTACTTCAAAAGGAGTCATGCGAGTAGTTGTATGGTAAGAAGTATTGTACCACTATTCAGTAAGGAGTAACCATTGAGTCCATTGATTTTTTCTATCGGATGAGGAACACCTCAAATATGTTTCCAAACACTTTTTGATAACTTTAGTTTGACCATCATTTTGTGGATCATATTCTATGTTGAGATGCAATTGGGTGCTCTATAGCCTGAACAATTCTTGCCAAAACTTGTTGGTGAAAGTGGAATATCGATCAGAAACAATGGAATGAGGCATGCCATGAATATTGAAGATATGATCCATGAAATGTTGAGCCATGATGGAGGTATTGAATGAGTGTTGAAGAGAAAATAAATGAGCATATTTGAAAAGATGATCAATGACCACCATGATGACTAATTTATTGCCCGATTTAGGTAAGCCAATGATGAAATCCGTATAAACATCCCTCCAAATAGAGGGTGGAATTGGAATTGGTTGTAGTGTGGTAGGGGATTTGATTCTTTCTCCCTTGTTTCATTGACATACATCACATTCCGCCACAAAGGTGTGAACGTCATGTTTCATAACATCCCAGGAAAAAGAACGTTTGACCCTTATTGATACTGAGAGGGAGGTGAATCAGTATCAAGTACAATTTAAAACCTTTTTCAACTCATACTTAAACCATTCAACTATATCCAATGAGAAATGAAAAATATTATATGATTTACACCAATACACCACAATACACCATGCACAATATATGAGAAATAATCAATAGTTATTGTTCAAGGGAAGTAATGACTTCCAAAGGTATCTACAACTTCCAAATGTAAAGGGAGGGATAAACCTCCAAGATGAAGATAGAATCCTCCAATATCAAGAGAGGATTTAACTCTCCATCCTTTCCCCTTCCTTACACCCAATAATATATGAGAGATAATAAAAATTTACATTAAATCATCACCATCAACCAACCATCACATAGAACCTGATAATGCTTCCTGAGACTTCTTCAATTTATGCAATTCTTCAATTCTTGGAATACTATGATCCTGCATATAATATTACTCAATGTTTTCTCTGAAATTTATCCAAGTTTCACCCCTTTAATCCTCCCCCAAAAGAAGTTATAGAGAGAATGGTAGACTTTGTTCAATTATGGTTTATTCAAGAGACCAAACTTGTACAGAATGCCCCGCGCTCAATATTTAACTTCAGATTCTGAAAATATCACAAAATAAACTATGGTATGTACTCCTTCCGATTCATTTTTTCCCACTTCATTTGGATTCTATATGAATAAGTTATGATTGTTTTACCCGGAACACCTGCTTATTGACTAGCTTCAGGACTAGTCAAAAACCCTATCTTCCACGGAGTGAATCTCCATAATTATAGCGAATAAAGAGATGAAAATTTTACCACATATAACTTGATATGTCTTCTCAATACCATATAAATTTCACCATATGAACCGTTCTAGAAAAAAATTATAGCGAAAATGGTAAGATGACTTGAAAATAACATACCTTAGAACACATCACCAAAAGATTTCATCCTCCCTTGAAATCCGACCTTCTTTACTTATGATTTCCTCTGAAATTCGACTTGTATATCAAATGAATGTATAATGATATTTATTTATACCATTTATGCCACTTCCATTTAACATTAGGGCCGACCTGACACTTTCTTATTTTGTAATTTTGTTCTTTAATTATCTTCAGGGCCTACATGTACTTCCTTCTTTAATTCACATTGTCATCTTCAAAAATTCATTTCTCCTCAACCATGAGGATCCATGTGACGTGCCACATACCACCGGAAACAATATGATGTATACTATCCATCCATGGGTGTTGTATCTTCATGTGCATTTTCTTTCATGTCCAAATACCTTCATCAATCTTGCGGTCCAAAATCTATGACTAGGGTTGACATCAATGACAACAACCAATATTCCAACAATCTCCCCCTTTGTCATTGATGGAAATACTCATGCTCCCCCTATCATCATGATCCCAATTTATCTCCCCCTTTTACATAAATAGCAAAGGATAGGGCTTCTCCCCCTGAGTTTAATGGAAAAAAGTAACTCTCTTCTTTGGGGTTGCTCCCCCTGAACATGTGGCACTCAATAATACTTCATCCTTATTTTTGGTCTTTGGGATTTTTTCTTCCTTGGAATCCTTTTCTGTGGTTTCTATATTCTCTCTCTTCTTCATGTCTAGGATGTATATGTTGTTCGGTCTTCTTGTTGYAGTTGCAAYGAATCTTCCTAAGTTATTTTCTCTGATTTTACATTTTCGRGAGTCAAACGTAAGAGTGTATCCTTGATAACATATTTTGTTGACACTGAGGAGATTATGMTTCAGATATTCAACCAATAGGACTTTTCCTGCTTTTACGTTTTCACTTCCAATCTTTACAATTCMTTTTCCAAGTATTTTAGTAGATGAGTCATCTCCAAATGTAACATTTCCACCCTTTTTCTTCAAGCTGACAAATTTTCTTTGATCTCTGGTCATATGAGATGAGCACCCACTGTCTATGAACCATTCATCTTCTTCTTTGAATTCTTTAGCGACCAATGTTATTTGACAATTTTCATTTTGTGGAATTTCTTTCCTTTTCCATGTTGTAGCTGGTATACAGACATTTGGCATATGATTATCTTCCTTCATCTCTCTGCAATCTCGTGCTTTATGACCAAGATTATTGCACTTGTAACATACAATATTTTGATCCATTAATGGGTCAAATGGATTATAATTTCTATTGATAGGTCTACAAACATTTACATATCTACTATTTTCACCATTCATGTAGTTTTCATAGTTATTCCTTTCATTGATTCTACAATTGATTGCCTTGTGTCCAAAATTTCCACAAGTATAACAATGTCCAAGAAATAAATTTTGATACCTGGGAGTAAGTGATCTTCTTTGAGGTGTGGTCCATCTGGGTTCACGATCTATTCTTCTTTAGTTTCCTTCATAATGATTTCTTTCATAAATGATGGGAGAGGATCTTCTTGATGTCTCATTCCTTCTGAATTCTAGTCTTCTATCTTGTTGTTCAACTTGTTCTGGAGTGTTGGTTTCATCATTTTCATCTTCCTTCTCTTGTTTTGTTTTCTTCAAACTGTCATTGTGTCCTAGTCATGTCTTGTCATTTGGAGATATTTGATTGCTAAGGATCTCATCTAATTTTTCAGTTCTTTTTTCGAACTTCTTCAACTTTTTTGTGGTCAATAATAGCTCCCCTTTTGTGTGATCCAATTCTACTTTCAATTTCTCATAATCTTCTAATTGTTCCTTCAATCTATTAATGGTATTTTCAAGCTTGTAATTCTCTTCTTCACAACTACTCAATTCACCTTTTAGTATTATGTTTGTGTTTCTAAGCTTGCTATTTCCAATTTCAACATGCTTCAACTTTTCAAGATTCTCATCTTCTTGTTCACTGTCTGCATTGTCTTTGTATCCCCAAAAGGAATCAAGGTTGGTTTCTTTGTCTAAATATTCTTCACAGATGATTTCTTCTTCTTTAGAATTATTGTGATCATCATCCTGGGTTTCCTAGGTTATTAAGAGGATTTCTCCTCCATCATTATCTTCTTCATCACTCTCATCTGAGGAGATGTCATCATCATTGGAGTAGAATATTTTTTTATTGTTGAGACTTCTCTTTTTATAGTAGCAGTTTTCAACAATATGTCCTATTCTACCACAGTTAAAGAATTTGAGAGGAGACTTACCTTTGTGTCTTCCACTTCCCTTCTGAAATCTTCTTACAAAATTTTATATTTCTTCATCAAGGTAATTATCCTTGTCTTTTGTCTTCTTTATGGATTTAAAGGCTACTTCATTGTTTGGTTGGTCACTTTCTGTACCTGTTCTCATTTCATATGCTATAAGAGACCCATGTAATTCATCCAGTGTTATTTTGGTCAAGTCCCTAGTTTCTTCAATGGCAGAGACCTTAGCATCATACTTCAAGAGAAGTGATCTCAACACTTTTTTTACAACCAATGATTCATCGAGCTCTTCACCTAATCCTCTGATAGCATTAACAACTTCATAAACTCTAAGAAGATAGGTTGCAATATCTTCCTTTTCATTCATCTTCAAATTTTCAAATTCTGCTCTATGGCATTTAAGCTTAACCTACTTAACTTTTGGATCACCTTCATAGATACTCTTCAGTTTGTCCCATACCTCTTTAGTAGTGTTGCATCCCATCACTTTGCTGGCAATGGTTGGTGCCAATGCTGCTAGAATAACATGTCTAGCTTTTGAATTACAACTCATAAGCTTCTTCTCATTTGGATTGGTTGGAGCATTATTTGGGATTACATAGCCATTTACAACTGAGTACCAAATGTCTACTCCCAAAGACGTTAGGTAAGTTTTCACTCTATCACTTCAATATGCATAATTTATTCCATCAAATTTTTGAATCCCATTTGAAATGTGTTGATGGTCATCCATATCTGCTCAGGATTTTCCTTCCAGTGGTTAAACTGTTCTGAAGGAAACCTGCTTTGATACCAATTGTTGATACTGAGAGGGGGGTGGATCAGTATCAAGTACAATTTAAAACCTTTTTCAACTTATACTTAAACCATTCAACTATATCCAATGATCAATGAACAATATTATAAGAGTTACACCACAATACACCATGCACAATATATGATAAATAAGCAATAGTTATTGTTCAAGGGAAGTAATGACTTCCAAAGGTAGATACAACTTCCAAATGTAAAGGGAGGGATAAAAATCCAAGAGGAATATAGAATCCTCCAATATTAAGAGAGGATTTAACTCTCCATCCTTTCCCCTTCCTTCCACCCAAGAATATATGAGAGATAATAAAACTTTATATTAAATCATCACCATCAACCAACCATCACATTGAACCTGATAATGCTTCCTGAGACTTCTTCAATTTATGCAATTATTCAATTCTTGGAATACTATGATCCTATAGATAATATTACTCAATGTATTCTCTAAAAAATATCCAAGTTTCACCCCTTGAATCCTCCCCAAAAATAAGTTATAGAGAGAATGGTAGACTTTGTTCAATTCTGGTTTATTCAGGAGACCGAAGTTGTACAGAATTCCCCATGCTCAATATTTAACATCAGATTATGAAACTCGCACAAAAGAAAGTACAGTCTGTACTATTGACAATTCAATATGTCCCACTTCAGTTGGATTCTCTATGAAGAATTTATGATTGTTTTACCTGAAACACATGTTTATTAACTAGCTTTAGGACTAGTCAAAAACCTTATCTTCCACAGAGTGTATCTCCATAATTATAGAGAATCAAGAGCTGAAAATTTTAGGTACCATGATATGTCTTCTCAATTCCATAGAAATTTCACCATCTGAAGCGTTCTATAAAAAAAGTTATAGAGAAAATGGTAAGATGAACTGAAAATAACATACCTTATAACACATCACCAAAAGACCTCATCCTCCCTTGAAATCCGACCTTCTTTACTTTTTATTTCCTATGAAATTCGAATTGTATATCAAATGAATGTATAATGATATTTATTTGTACCATTTATGTCACTTCCATTTAACATTAGGTCCGACCTGACATTTTCTTATTTTGTAATTTTGTTCTTTAATTATCTTCAGGGCCTACATGTACTTCCTTCTTCAATTCACTTTGTCATCTTCAAAAATTCATTTCTCCTCAACCATGAGGATCCAAATGAAGTGCCACATACCACCGGGAACAACATGATGTATACTATACATCCATGGGTGTTGTATCTGCATGTTCATTTTCCTTCATGTCCAAATACCTTCATCAATCTTGCGGTCCAAAACCCATGACTAGGGTTGACATCAATGACAACAACCAATCTTCCAATAGTGTTGTACCACCATTCAGTAAGGAGTAACCATTGAGCCCATTGATTTTTTCTATCAGATGTGAAACACATAAAATATGTTTCCAAACACTTTTTGATAAATTTAGTTTGACCATCATTCTGTGGATGATATTCTATGTTGAGATGCAATTGGGTGCCATGTAGCATGAACAATTCTTGCCAAAACTTGCTGGTGAAAGTGGGATCTCGATCAGAAACAATGGAATGAGGCATGCCATGAATATTGAAGATATTGTCCATGAAATGTTGAGACATGGTGGAGGTATTTATTTTTATTTTTATTTTATTATTTTTTGTTTTATTATTATTTTTTTGTAACTAGGGGAATTGGTAACAACAACAGTATCGTACTTGCATGACACGGGGTCGAATCCTTTCGTCTTCCTTATAACCTCTGGGGAGGAACGCATAGCTCGCAAGCACACCCTCAAGGTAAATCGCGGTGAGAATCGACCTTGAGACCTTTTTTTACATATTTCCTCCCATTTACACAACACTTGCCAATCGGTCTATACCCCTGCGGGCATTCATGGTGGAGGTATTGAATGGGTGTTGAAGAGAAAATAAATGAGCATATTTGAAAAGACGATCAATGACCACCATGATGATTGATTTATTGCCCGATTTAGGTAATCCAACAATCAAATCCATAGAAATATCCCTCCAAATAGAGGGTGGAATTGGAAGTGGTTGTAGTGTGGTAGGGGATTTGATTGTTTCTCCCTTGTTGCATTGACAGACATCACATTCTGCCACAAAGGTGTGAACATCATGTTTCATACCATCCCAGGAAAAAGAACGTTTGACCCTGTCATATGTTTTGGTAAACCCAAAATGCCCAACTATGGGTGTATCCTGAAGCTCGAATAGCACAGTGGATTTGAGTTGTGACTGTTTTCTTAAATACAAGCACCCTTTATAGAAAATATCTTCATTGTTGCAAGAGTACTCTGGAGAAACTAGAGAATTTTCTTGCAATTGTTGGATCAGATTTGACATTTTGGTATCTTACAACCATTTGTGGTGAATATCTTGGAGCTAATCTAGTACAATGAAGGATAGAGAAAAGAGGGACCCTTCATATTCATATTTCCTTTAAAGAGCGCCTGCAACCACATTTTCTTTTCCTTTCTTGTAAATGATCTCATATTCATATCCAAATAGCTTGGTCACCCATTTGTTTTTCTTCATGGATGAAAGCCATTGCTGCCAAATATACTTGAGGATCTGATGATCTATCTTAATTTGGAAGCATTTCTCTAATAGATAAGGATGCCAGAGATCCACATAATGAAGAATGGCCATCATTTTCTTTTCATAGATTGAATGGCCCAAATGGCGCTCCGAAAGTTGTTTTCTAGTGAAGGCCAAAGGCCTGCCAGCTTGCATAAGGATTGTGCCAATTCCTTTCTCGGATGCATCACATTCTGGGACACAAGTATTTTTGAAGTCAGGAAGGGCTAGGATAGGAGTTGTGCACATAGCTTCTTTCAAAGCATGGAAGGACTGATCAGCTACTGGAGTCCAATTGAAAGAATTCTTTTTAAGGAGAACAATGAGACGGGATGCAATTTTTCCATATTTATTAACAATTTTTTATAATGTCCCATTAAACCCATAAAACCACACAAACTCTTGATATTTTGGGGGTGAGGCCAATCCTTCATAGCTTCAATTTTTTTAGGATCCATCCTGACACCATCCTGGCCAAGAATATGAACCAAATACTCCACTTCTAAAGTTCCAAAGGCACATTTAGATTGTTTTAGGAAAAATTGATGTTGAGAAAGGAGATAAATAAATTAATCCACATGGGAAAGATGGTTTGTCCATGTTTTACTATAGATGAGAACATCATCAAAGAAAACTAAGAAAAAATGACAGAGAAAAGGATAGAAGACATGATTAATGAGACTTTGGAAAGTGGAGGGGGCATTACATAGGCTAAAGGGCATGACCAAGAACTCATAGTGGCCTTCATGAGTTTGAAATTATGTCTTGGGAATGTTATACTCTTTCATACGTATCTGGTGGTAACTAGAATGAAGATCAATTTTAGTAAAGTAGTGAGTACCACTCAATTCATCCAGTAGACCATCAATGGAAAGAATGGGAAACTTGTCTTTGATGGTGAGTTTGTTGAGAGCATGAAGGTTGGGACACATGTGCAATGTGCCTTCTTTTTTGAGTACCATGACCACATGAGAAGAATAAGGGCTAGTACTATGGAGGATGACACCCGCATCGAGCAATTCTTGAAACATTTTCTCAATTTTATTCTTCTATGAAAAGGGATGACAATATAGGCATACATTGGGAGGAAGACTTTCCAGGACTAGAGGAATGGAATGATCATGAACACCACAGGAATGGGGAAGGACATGGGGAATGGAAAAAATAGGGTGGTGTTTAGAAAGTATAGATTGGAGGTCAAGATCCACAGAGGGTGTCTCAACTGATTGAATGGCATTGAGTTGAGAAATAATTTCGTAATGGCCTTTTTTAAGGATCGTTTCCATTCGAGGGGAACTGCTGATCTTAGGGGAGCCTATTGTGATGCCTTGGAACTTATATTGTTTGTTGTCCTATTGAAATTGCATGGTCAATTCCTTAAAATCCATGAGGATGGGACTGAGAGTGAATAACCATTCTACACCTAACACAATGTCACAACCACCCATGTTGATAGTGAACATATGATACTTCAGGTTGTACTGGAAAATTTGGAGATGCATAGCTTCACAATGCCCCCCACATTTCATGGAACCTCCATTGGAAATCCTTATTTGAAAATTGTTGACCACGTGGATATAGAAATGGGTTTCTTGAGAAATGTGTTGATGAATGAAATTATGAGTTCTACCACTGTTAATTAGGATGATGACCTTCTAGTTTTTTATTTATCCAATTATCTTGAGGGTTTGGGGAGTAGAGAAGCCAGTGAGTGCATTCAAGGAAATGATTGGTTCACCTTCTGGTGGATCATATGGTGGGGTGATAGGATTTGGCTCAGGTATATTGGCTGCATGAGAAGCCTCAATATCATCTTTAGGAACATCCTCATAAATTTCCATGAACAACTTATGTTCCCTACACTTATTCCCTAGAAAATATTTTCATCACAATTGTAGCAAATACCTTTGAGTTGGTGTTCATCCATTTCTTCCCGGGTTAATTTTTGGATTGTAAGCAGGGTGGGAGGAGGGGGAGGAGGGGACAGGAGAGGGAATGAAGGGAAAGAAGGTTTGCAATGTTGGGAAATAACAACCCATTGAGTTTCCTTGGCACGTTGAGTAGATTCCAACCAAGTCTGGGGTTGAGTCATGAGAACTTGGGCTCATATGTCATCCTTAAGGCCACTGATAAAGAATTTCAAGAAAACATTATCATACATTCCCTCTGTTCTGAAAGCTAATTTCTCAAATGCATTTATAAACTCTTCCATTGTACCTGACTATTTCAATTTGGTCAGACGACCCAAGGAGTGTGTATTAGTGTCAAAGAAGTCATAAAGTTCAACCACAAACTGAGTCCAAGCCACATATCCTTGGTGTGATTTGTGGTTCCATTTCCACCATTACCAACATTCAAGATCCAAATAGAGGACACCATAACAAAGTTTGGACAAGTTATTAGTGATTCCATGCAAGGAGAAGTAATGTTCCATTTGAGTGACCAAACTAGTGGGATCCAAGCCATAAAATTTGTTCACCTCCACTCATGGAAGATGCAAATCATGATGAAAAGGGTGTGACTGAAACTGTTGGGAATTGGAGGAAGTGATACCTTCAATGTGAGAAGGTTGATCAGATGAGAAAGGGATTCCTGAAATGGGAAGTTTTTCTAGGACCTTGGAAGAAAATGAATCAATTTGAGACTCAAGGTGGGATTCAAGTTGGTTGGAAAAGTCAGAATTGAGGTCCTTCTTCAATTCTTCTTTCAAGTGGTCCATTTGGGACTCAATGTGGGTAAATATGTGGTTTTCAATTTCTTTGTTGCGAGTGGTGGCCATGGTCAGGGGAAAATACAGGAAGAGGTTGGAAATAAAGGGCGATGAAAAGGGAGGGTGGGTCCACAAAAAAACAAGGCTAATAAATCACAAGTATCATTGTGATCAAGATGAAAAGAGGAGTCCAATGGAATAGGTCCCAAGTAGGGGTTCCAGAAAGGGGGTTGGGACCACAAGAATAAAAAAGGATAAAAAATGATAGGTATCACTAGAATTAGGATGAAAAACGGATTCCAATGAGATATGTCTCAAATAAGGGTGTGGGCAGGCCCCATTTATTATTTTTTTTACACTTGAAGAGTTATACTCTGATCTAATAGTACTACAATGTTGAAAGGCCCAAATTTTTAACATGAATAGATGTGTAGTAATTTCGCAGCCAGAATGCAGGAGGTAAAGTTGCATGATAATAGATCTTGTCTATTTTTTTCTGTTTCCATCCCAAGGGTTGGGGTATTCAAGGTTTCTACAGACAAGATTTTTCCCTATGCTATAGCTCTTTGATATACATGCAAGGTCCAATAGTAGTATTCGGCCCAATATCTCAGGGCACCAACTAAGGAGGTTATACCGTGCCCTTGGTCGTACTACCTGAATACCCAGGTACTAGAGAGTATCTTCCTAAGTGTTGTTCTCGATGGGACTATAGCAGTTAGGTAGCCAATCAATTGATCTACAGAGGGCTATAGGATATCTAGGTCGATCCGAATATAGGTATTGTCTAATGCACTACCACTTGAAGGAGTACAAACAAGGGTTACAAGGGTGGTCAACAATGTACGCTTGAGTACCACTTGTAATTCCTGTGTGTATTCTTCCCCAACCATGTATTTATGCATTGAACGAAAGATATCTATAGATTTAAGATGTCAAAATACATCTCTACCATGGAAAAATTACCGACAATTTCCTGCCAAGGAAAGTTCTCTGATACCACTTGTTAAGGTACCATATCTATTATAATAGTTTAAAACATAAATATTGCAGAGTATAACAACGGAACAACACAATAGATGTAAACCACAACACCAAAATAATACCTTTATTGATAGGAAACAATGTTCACTTTCCTCTTCGAGGGGGAAACCTCCAGTAGAGCAGTGCTCTATTACAATAATTCTCAAGACAAGACTTCTCATACCCTCGACTCCTATTTATGCTAAATATATCTACCAAAATAACAATATAGAGGTATATCTTCTAGAAGCAGAAGCTTCTATTAGGTCTTCTTACAATTGACTTATTCTTCCTTATTACTAGGCCTTATTAATATTGGCCTTTATTACATGGAAAATATATTATTCTACCTACGTGAGGGGTTAGGTCCCTAACAATGATGGAATTATTCATTATGTGCACATGTAGAGTGGGTGGTTTTCTTGGATGAAAACTCTCCTTGGAGGAGGAACATTGGTCATATCAAAGGAAATCATTGAGTTGTATATGGATTGGGCACACTTGGTTTCTTAGATAGAGGATTTTGCTTGACTTGAGGACACTTGGTTTAAGGAAGTGTTCATGTAGGTGTTGTGGACCCATAGAAGCACATGGTGTAGGAGAAGCATTTGAAATTTGGAGGCTTGTGGAGGTGCTTCCTTATACCTTCTTAAGGAGTGTTCATGCATTGGATGTCTTCACCTTGGATCTTGTCATGTGTCACTTGTAGAGAGAATGCTTCACATGTGAGCCTATCACCTTGTGTACATGTAGCTTGTAGTGGATTGGAACCACTTTATATTGTTGAAATCACTTACCTATCATATAAATAGATGAAGGAGAGGGTTAATTCAATCATCATCATCATTGTACTCTATTCTTTATACCTATAATGTAGGGATCAAGATGCTAGTTTTCATGAGGAAACCCTAAGAGGTGAGAGATAAACAATTATTTTTCTCAAAGATATTTATCTTGTAAGATATTAGGATTTTATTTTGTGAATAATATGACATTGGAGGTGATAATGACATGAGGATAAACTCATTCCATCACTTGTATTAGATATGTGAGGAGTGGAGTGAACATATCTCTTTGTCTTGGTGAACTAGGGTTATTGGAGAAGTTCAAGGGATATTCTAAGGTTAGGGTTTCTCTGTAAGGAGTCAAAGAAGCTAGGTTTTGTCATAAAACCTATATGGATAGAGATACAGTGTATTGTGTAGCTCTTGTGAGAGAATTAGAAGACTAGGGTTTTGGAAGCCTAGTGATACTTAGTATGCTTGTTGAGGAGGAGAAGAGAAAGAGAGGAGTTTTGTTTGAAGCTAAGGAGGACTTGTTGGTGATGATGATAGCTTGTTGAGGATTCTTGGTGGAGTAAACAACTTTGGCAAGGACTTTTTCTTAGCTACGAGAAGTTTGTGGATCAGGTTTTCTTGGTTTCCCTAGATAGGGTTTTGTAGAGATGGATATTTTACCATATTGTGACAAGTAGAGAGCATGTACATGTACTTCATCTATTATATATAAATTTAGTGTTTCAACTATCCAATAATCGTGTACTTGTAAATTTTATTTCCATGTTGCATTATCTTCTTGATTAGGTAATTTTTAGCACTTCTTGTTCATGTTGATTTGACATAGAATAAATTGAAATTGTTTAGTGATTTAACATATATATTGAGGATAGGGGGAATATTTATTGTTGTAAATTATATTATAAAAAAAAATGTTTCATATCTTTTATATGCATGGAAAAGTGTGTTGTAATTTGTTTCACTTGAAGTACACTTGTTTGCTATTTTTTCTCTTTAGTTTCCTAGTGATTTGGATTGAAGTGAATTGAAGTATATGTTGTTGTCCACTATTTTAATTATATATTTTAGATCAGTTCTAAGAACAAAGTATCTCATGGATTAGATATGAGAAAGTTTTTTTAAGAGGTGCAGGTTTTTAATTTGCATAAAACTCATATTTCAGAAGTTTCGTATACATGGTATCAAAGCCAATTAGACTACGATTGATCTCTTGGTGAAGAGGGAATTGGATAATTAGCCTTGTTGTACATGGAAGTGGCACTTTAACTATCATAGGTTGATTGGGTGTCAACCCCTCAAACTCTTCAGAGAAGCATTAGAATGATAGAAGGGTTGTTCTACTTCATTTATTATTTATTTCTTACCTTGAGGTGTGATTTAGATTTATAGGATGTTGAATCTCATTCTTAGAAAGTGTGATTGGATGGATGGCACTTCCAATTTCATACCTAGGAAGCACATTCCATATATACTTGTAGAGGAAATCAATATTTGTGATTGTGTTGATAAAGAGATAGAAACACCTACATATCTAACAAATTTGGCCACCCATAACAAGAATGAGACTGAGGAAAATTGAATCATTCTTGATTTTTTCAAGGATCACTTCATCCCTCACATTGTAGACAAGTTGAATAGTATGAATCTTTTTTATGATTCGGTTGGTTTATTTCAAATAACTTCTATTTATCAACAAATGCTCTTACAAAACAAGGTTTTAGCTACCTAGATGAGCAATACAAATACAATGGTGAGCTATATGGCCAAGATCATAGAGTTGAGATATTAATTGACTACTATAGAAAAAAAATTGGAGGGTAAGGATTTTATGCTTTTTTCTTTAAATGGATTTGTCTCTTCCTAGATTCCTTCTATCCAAGGTGTATATTCTCATTAAATGTTTCCTACGTTCACAAATTTCTGGAATGACATTTTATAGGAAGATATCAAGTTGGTGTCCTATTTAGTGCAACAAGAGGAAGTAGAAAAATTATCCTTCATTGGGAAGATGAAGAAGGGAAGTAAGAATGGGAATAAGAAGGAAAAGAAGGAATTTTTTGGAAACAAGAATTCAAGGTGAAATGTTTTAGGTTTCACTAGATGGTACTTTATGCCAACCAGTGTTTGAAGAATAAATGGAAGGCCAAAAAATAGAGATAGGTTTCATGCAGTGAAAGTCCTATAGTATGTGTGGATTGGGGATCATCTGAGCTTGAGACTGCATTCTCCATAGTCTCTTGTTTATCTTCTAACATTGTTTCAAGTGTTTTATGGTATGTGGATGATGGGGGATTGAGACATATAAATTGTGATAGGACATTCTTCAGTAGGATTAAATGGAGGCATGAATATAGAGTTGGGTTATGATGCCACTTATCATATGAGGATTGGGATTCATTTTATTCTCAATGCCAACAAGTGATGTTTTTGAGTTCAATGTTGTTATGTTTTTTCTAGTTTTGAGTTAAAATATTCTTTCACTTTCTTGTTTAGAAAATCATTTTTGTAGAGTTGCATTTTAAGGAAAATAGTGTGCAATCAATGATTGTAGTTTAGAAATTCCAAGGACTTTGTCTATAGGTGTGCATGAGGGTGGAATTTATAGGTTTCTTGTTGATATTATGTTATTTTCACATTCTAGTGTGAAGCTAGATGATCCTTCGAGATTTGAGAAATCCTATTTCTAGGTATTTTTAATCACCTCCTTAATTTATGAAGAATATAGTTAGAAAGACTGTGCATTTAATTATCACTATGGGAATCCTATGGAACTTGTGAATTTTTTTTCACTATATATGTAGGAACAAATATTCTTTTTATTTGTGTATTCATAGTGTCAATGATTACCTTTACAAAGAGAGTATGGAAAATTCATAAACTTGGAAAGGCTCTAAATATATTTGCAGGAAAAAAAATTCACACATCTTAAAAAGGAAACAAACATGTTGGAAAATGAAACGCACCAACTATAGGTATCATGATTATTAATCAACTATCTCCCGAAGCAACCCCAACAACCTAATTCTAGGAACACACACTTGATTGAAAAGAAACACACAAGCTACATGTATCAGGAGTATGAATCAACTATCTCTCGAAGCAACCCCAACTATGTGCAGTAAGACTGATTGCATAATTCAAATCCTAAATTACTCTTGCATAATTGAAATAGCACACCATGCTTTCTGAAAATAAATCACACACGCTCAAAGGAAATTGATTAACTACTTGCTAGAAAATAAATTAACTAAGTTCTCAAAATCAAAGCCTAATCCTTGCCAAGATGATTACTTCTATTACTTTGACTCACAAATGAAATCGTTGTGTTAAGCACATTTATTCAAAACTTATAGGAATGCAAACTAAATATGAAATGTAATGGGAATGAATAAACAAATGAAATTCTTCATGAATAATCAACTACATAATTTAAATAAAAATTAATAATTAAACATTTTATGATTGTAATAAATCTAATGAACAAACAAATTAATTAAATAAATCGGTCTGCTATAAATCTGAAAAATAAATAAAATTAATTAAATCGTATGATATGGAAACTATAAGTCAATTCTTAAAATAAATTATCAATATGAATTATTCCATTATCATTCATACATTTCTCTAAGGGTCCTCCCCAAATAATGGAGAGAGTTCTCTCTTTTATACATAAATTTAATGAAAACTAGAAATAATGAATATCTAAACAAACATGCTTATGGATTTAATAAATCCATAGTGGTTGCAACAATTTCCTAAATAATGAATAGTTTCTAGCTAACAATTAGCAATTAATGAATAAATCCAACATATTTTCCTAACAATTAGCAATAAATAAGTCCAACATTTTTGGATAAATAATTCCAATATCTGTTTCTAAATAATTCCAAGATATTTTGCCCAAGAATTCCAAGATTCTTGGTTAACCATTCAAACTAATATTTTGTCTTAGAATTACAAATTATCTCCGTAACTTTAATTTCCTTGGATTAATATTATTGTTGCATGGATCCATAATTGTCACGTAGAGTAGTAACAGAATGACTCATAGTTCTGGTGTTGGATCACAGTTCTCATGGCTCAAGGTTCCAGTTGCAACATCATTTTTTGGATGAGTTGCAATGCAAAACAGTTCCTTGGTGAGTTGTACCAACTATTGTAAGGAGTCACAACAATTGTTGTAAGGAGTTGTAGCATAGAATAGTTCCCTGGAAAGTTGTAGCAATTGTTGTAAGGCGTTGCAACAATAAGTTGTGGCATAGAATACTTCCTTGGAAAGTTGTAGTAATAAGTTGTAGCATAGAATAGTTCCTTGGTGAGTTGCAACAATTGTTGTAAGGAGTTGTGGCAATGAGTTGCGGTGTAGAATAGTTCTCTGGTAAGTTGCAATAACTACTATAAGAACTTGTAGCAACTTCTTGGGAGTTTTAGCACTCCAGAGTTGTGGCAACTGTCGAGCTAGAGTTGCAGTAGTGGGAACCAAAATATATCCTATGGTGATGTCACAATCTACACAACAACCTATATAGCACATCATCTTTGCAAATTAACTCAAAGATAAATGAAAATATGATATTTTTTTAATGTTTAATCATAAATTCATGTAAAATACTAAAGAGATGTAATGGAAACACATTTAAGTCTAAATCCCACATAATAATGGATTGATACAAGGTATAGGTAAGAGGAAAGGGGTTAAAAGTACGAAAAATATGGTACACAAAGATTTCATTTATGGATCCCATCATCTCCACCAAATTAAAAAAAAATCATGTCCTCATGTAACCCAAATTACAATACCTTTGTATTATCCAAATTGTAGGGGTACTTTTCTTTTTCCACTATATACCCTCCTTTCTTGTTAACATTTTTTGATTTTTCCTTCAATGACTTGCTTACTATGAGTTTCCAAGAATCGTCCTTCAAAATAAGCAATAGTATCCTAAAAAATTCTAGCAATCTTGCAACAAATCTGATAGAGTTGTAGCAAACCTGCACAGGGAGTTGCAACAAACCTGCACATGGAGTTGCAATAGATTTGAAAAATTGTTATTTCACGCAAATAATACTGTGGATTTAGGAGTTTTTGGTGGTTTTGTTTATCCCAATTTAATGTCTCTATCCATACAAAATCATAATGATCTAGTTTACGACCCTTGGGATATAAGAAAATAAGGTGCTACATGTGAGTTGCAACAAGAGTGTTGTAAGAGTAGAAGCAATCTTATTTAGCCATTTTCTCTCAAATTGCAAACAGATTTTCTATGAAATTTTTTAATCATTATTATCCTATTTTATTGCTTCTCCTCACCAAAAATCATGACCATCTGATGCACATATATCAATATATAAACAAATCATTTTTTGCACATAATATAAAAAAAACGAAGTAATAACAACAATGTTGTAACATGAATAGTAGAAGAAAATATTAACTCATGACGTGGTGATATTTTGTAACCTGTTATTGGTTCTTGTGTAACATAAAGAGGAATTCCTATTGATGGTTCTTGTGTAATAGTAATAGGGCTTTCCTTGTGTCATTAATGATAAAAATTATTGTTGTCCATTGAAGAATGATTTTTTTTTTGTATGTACCCAAACTCAAGGACGAAGACATATTTTTATATAGGAATGGCTTCTATGGTAGTTTATTTTGTTTTAGGTTCTTGTGGGGATAGCTTATTCCTTTCTAGGTGATTATTTTTCCTCTCCCCCAAAATGAAAATTTTTCTATCAAAGGGAAGGCCAACAAAATAGTGTTGTTCCAAGTAAGAAATGCATGATAATCCACCTCTCCCCCAAACCAAAAATGTTACATGTACTCATGCAACACAAAGCCTATAGATGGGCATCTACTTGAAAAACAAGTTTCTAAAAACCATATTTTAATATCGTGGACCTGAAAAATTCTCACGGATTAGGAAAGAAAGATATGGCATTTTGGTTTTCCCCTTCAATTGCTTATTTTTTTGTTGTCGGTTCTCGTGGAGCAACAATATTACCTTAGTTTTCTATTAATTTTGGCTCTTTTGTGGTGGGAGCAATGCCTTTAATTTTTATTACTATTGGTTCTTATGTGGCAACATCAAGGCCTTCTATTGTTGGCAGCGTTGAATCCTTCTCATGCATGGATTTTGGAGTGCATATGGACAAGAATGGTGAGGGAATTTTATGGGATGTAGAGGTGATGGTTCTCCCCCCCCTGCCCAAACTGAAGACATTGTCCACCCCCAATAAATGGAAAAACATGAGGAATTAGGACAGAGGTCTAAGTGGATTTCCAAATACAAATCCATATCATCTAAAGAATTTAGATTAAATAAAATAAAAAGAAACATACCTGCACTTAATTAAGTACATAATGTTTACAACATCATCTTGAGAAGAAAGAGATATGATATGGTCCACTATTGGACGTAATGGTATGAACCGGGTTCTACTTTAGGTTTCCAACAAAACCCTGCAAACCATCATCCCTTCTTTTAACCAGAAGGAAACACTATGCATAGAGTGCACAATGCAGTCTCACCCGAGATGACTTATGGGTGATTGCAGGACCCAGATGTTTGCAACCTTGGAATGGATACTATTGTAGGGATGGGGGACATTATTTCTACCTCAACATACATCACATATTTTATTCTAATACATCATTATATCCAGATATAACATTATGTAATCAGTTGAATACTATTCTATTGTGCATTGCATTTTCATACTTATAGATTAATCCATTCATAAAGAACAATAGTAAGAAGAAACATGAAAATTACACATAGAGACACAAATTTACCATGGTTCACCTCCCCCTGGGCTACGTCCACAAATATTTGGATTTCTTGGCTCTTTTATTATTTTGCATAAGAGTTATAGTGTTTTGTGTTGATACTGAGAGGGGGGTGAATCAGTATCAAGCACAATTTAAAACCTTTTTCAACTTATACTTAAACCATTCAACTATATCCAATGATAAATGAACAATAGTATAAGAGTTACACCAATACACCACAATACACCATGCACAATAGATGAGAAATAATCAATAGTTATTGTTCAAGGGAAGTACTGACTTACAAAGGTAGCTACAGCTTCCAAATGTAAAGGTAGGGATAAACCTCCAAGAGGAAGATACAATCCTCCAATATCAAGAGATAGTTGAACTATCCATCCTTTCCCCTTCCTTCCACCCAAGAATATATGAGAGACAATAAAACTTTACATTAAATCATCACCATCAACCAATCATCACATAGAACCTGATAATGCTTCCTGAGACTTCTTCAATTTCTGCAATTCTTCAATTCTTGGAGTACTCTAATCCTGTAGATAATATTACTCAATGTATTCTCTGAAACTCCTCCAATTTTCACTCATTGAATCCTCCCCAAAAAGAGGTTATAGAAAGAATGGTAGACTTTATTCAATTCTGGTCTATTCAGGAGAGTGAACTTGCACAAAATGTCTAGCGCTCAATAATTGGTCACAAACCCTATCTTCCACAGAGCATATCTCCATAATTATAAAAAAGAAAGAGCTGAACTTTTTACCAGAGGTACCTTGATATGTCTTCTCAATACCATAGCAATTTCACCATTTGAATCATTCTAGAAAAATGGTTATAGAAAAAATGGTAGGGTGACCTGAAAATAACATACCTTAGAACACATCACCAAAAGACTTCATCCTCCCTTGAAATCCGGCCTTCTTTTCTTCTTATTTCCTCTGAAATTTGACTTGTATCAAATGAATGTATAATGATGCTTATTTATACCATTTATGTCACTTCCTTTTAACATTAKGGCYGACCTGACACTTTCTTATTTTGTAATTCTTTTCTTTAATTATCTTCAGGGCCTACATGTACTCCCTTCTTCAATTCACTTTGTCATCTTCAAAAAATCATTTCTCCTCAACCATGAGGATCCACGTGACATGAAACATACCACTAGAAACAACATGATGTATACTATCCATCCATGGGTGTTGTATATGCATGTACATTTTCCTTCATGTCCAAATACCTTCATCAATCTTGCGGTCCAAAACCCATGACTGAGGTTGACATCAATGACAACAACCAATCTTCCAACATTTTGTGCATTACATTTGAGGCTGAAAAGATTGCACTAAGCTCCACAACTTGTGATCTTACCCTCGATTACAATGTATATCTCTCAAGAAAATCTCTTGCTCTATCTCAAAAACTAGCTCTTAGATCATCTTCATGAACATATCTGCTAAACCTACTAACTTCCTTTCCACTATCTCACATCATATATTTATATTAAAAACATGGGTTAATTACTCATTTCAACAATGACCAAAACCCTGACCCACTAACCCTACATGGATTATATTTGTCCACTTTCTAACTTCCTAAGCGTGGTTGGTCCAAAATCCAACCGTTTCCTTGTCGATCCACATCCTTCTTCCTTCCTTTGACTTTCTTGGTTTCTCGACGTTGTTTTTCTAGGTTTTCTGGCGCACGCTCCTTCTTTGGTCCATTTTCTAACTACCTTCATTAATTACCATGCCTTTTCCATGTTCATCTATTTTTATCCTTATTTTTATCAATATTTCCTCGATCTTTGCTCCATAATGGCTTGTTCCAACATCCACCATAATGTAACAAACTTTGTAAGAAAGAGTAGAGTGGAAATTGGAATTTTGGAGCACAATATGAGTTGTAGACTAAGATCTAGAAAAATCTTATGATGCAACAATGAAACTTGGAGATCTTCATTTAGAGAGCAACCTTGATGGAATTTTTTATTTCTTGCTTTATTTACAAACCTTACCCGCCAACAAGCTAGTTTTCAAACAAGATCGGTCTGACTCCACCCAAATGGTTTTCATAGTCAGAATGTTATCATTCCCAAGGAATTCCCACTAGAAAGTTGGTTTTCAAGCATTCCTAGTGTCTAATGGAGGCTAAGACATGTTTTTGCCATCAAATTTATTAAGGGAAGGGTTAGGATAACAAGGTAACTTGGAATTCTAAGTTGGCCAAGCTGACTTTATTATGTGGGTTAGGAGTGTTTGGAGAATAAAATAATGGAAGTGACGGAGTGGTGGAGGATGAAGTTTTTATTTGTGTGTAGTGGTTATATGAATGATATTTGATTTCAAAGATAACCATATAAAAAATGAGAGTTTATGAACTTCAAAATGCATGTATCATTGCGCTAAGAGGAAGGAAATGTATAGACATAACATGGTGTTGGTGAATGGGAATAATGATCATGAGATCTTATATAAGGATTCCCTGGTATAAATGGAATTGAAGATGTAGCAGTGGAGAATGTGGCAATGAGAGTTGACTTTTGAACTTTGGTATTCAAACTCTTTAAATCAATTATTCATGTGTCTTGGTCTATATCCATCTACAACTTTGGAAAATTCTTCTTGTTGAGACATTGTTGAGCCAAGATTCTAAGGACTTAATATTTGAACATGGAACAACATCTCATGACATTACATATTCATTATTGTATTTCTGGAGAGCATGCCCATTTGGCATGAGATTTTTCTTCAATAATTACTCATGCATGGATTGACCTCTCAATCCTCCCGGGACCTGCAAAAAAAACAAGCACTTACCTGCAATAAAATGTGATATCATGGAAGAAGAGAGATGTATGAGCTCTCTTCATCCAATAAATACGCAAAAAAACAAGTAGTTACTTATAAAACAAATCCAAGGAAAAATGAACAAACAAAAAAAAAATTATACATGTTGAGGAGTGGCGGTTTCCTTAGACTACCTAGAAGCATTTTGTTGATAACTTCTTTGTTTCTAGTCAGATTTGAGTGATTCCAAAACAAAATGAAAATATATCCATTGGGATATTTCCAATAAAAATAGGTTTTAAAAATGTCTTAAGGTGATATTCCAAATCTTTCGAGTAACAACCTACATGATAGTGTTGTTTATGAGTTCCTGCCTGGACCAATAATCACTAAAATGAGTACACATTTTTTGTTTGATGTTGGATTGAATTGATTCAAATTGGATATGAAATTATATTCACATATGTATCTCTAATAGAAACATGTTTGAATCCAATAATAACTTATGGGTCAAATATGCCAATGAACATCCTAGGAGACAAAGTTTTAGGAGTGTTGATTTAGGATAGGCATTTAGTATTTTGGGCATAACATATCGTATGATATAAAAATTGAATGATTAAAATTTCCTTGTAAAATAGATTCATAGTAGAATATTCCCTAGAAAAAAAATTTCAATATCTATCCATTTAGGAATCCAAAAAGTGATTGTCCCAACTATGTCCCTGAGTTGCTTATTCTACACCCAGTCAATGTTGTGGTCATAATATTTTCGTTTGAGATCCGAATTGAGTGATTAAAATTGGGTTAGAATCTATAATTCAAGGTATATTTAGGATAGAAACATGTTTTGAAAATATTTCCATTTGTTCTATAAAAACATGATTGTCCCAACTGTGTTTTTAGTGAATTCACCAAGCCAACATGCCATAAAATTCAGTAAACAAGTGATAGCTCTCATATGGTGATCTGAATATAGTTTTCAATATAATACATCCACAAACCAATAATTTCAATCATCAAGTGCCTATATTTACTTACAGAACATGTTGCAACAACTGCCGCAACTCCTAAAAAATGATATGACTTTTGAAATAAGATCTATGTATTTTTGTGGGTGTGTTGTTTTCAATGTAATATGTTCAAAATAACCTAAAATGTTATATGGAAATGAAAACCAACCACATACCATGATTATCATACAAGTCTCAATATTGAAGGATTCTATATTGCCTTACACTTTCTTAAGTAAAATTCTCATTCACCAATGCCTTATTCCTCTTGCTAACTTCCTCAAGAATATAGATCGAGCCTTTGGTATTTACTCTGATTGGTATTCATGCTTAAAAGAGTATTTATCATTGGGTGAGATATATTTTTGAATTGTTTTCTTCTCCCACTGTCCATTATACCACTTGATCAGTATTTTTGGTGCATCCATCATTGTCCTAGATGGTGTAATAGCAACACAAATTAGTGACATGAATCCATTGTAATCATATTTGCATCAATGGTGTTATAACCCTAATTTTCTCCACATATGCATACCTGGCATTTGGCCCTCTTACATGCAAATTTTGACAAGCCATCACTGAGCAACTCTTCTTAAAAAATCATTTTTTGAAGATGTATGTTCCCTACACCACTATTTCCCATGTACATACGCTTGTTGCACCACTACAACCCGTGTATGTATGCTATCTGCACCATTACAACCCGCGTATACTTGAAAAAGTTGAAAAAAAAAAAGAAGTTGCAAGGAATTTGTTGAGATTACGGGCTATTGGGTAGTTTCCCAACTAATCCACCGCCTATAGCCCTTCACCCAACCGAATAACCATAATTTTCCCATATAAAAGGAGGTGTTGGGGTCTCATTCCACATATAAGCATAAGAACAGTGAAACTCTACCCGTTTCACATCCCCTCCTTGCCCCAAGAATTTGCAGCCTTGTTGTGAGAATAGCCTCATCTTTCCTCATTTTTCCCTTTTTCCTCCATAAGAACCCATTCCATTTCCCAAGAAGAAGTTTGAGAGGAGAAAGATACACGAAGGTGCACTTAGAGCTTGGTAAAGAGGATCCTGGACCAGGTTCATGTAGCAGTAGCCATCACTGGTTGTAAGTAATCATTGTTTTATCAATAAAAGAAGTACTTTTCCTGTCCCAATAACATGATGTGTTGAATGTTTACATTTGTTCTATGTTTTTATTTTAACATCTAACCCTGATTTATGTATGAAATGTACGCTTGTAGTTATTTATTTATCTGTCTTTGAATGCAAGCTAGCCTTGGGAGGAGGTTTGCAGTCAGTGGAGCTATCAAGTGTGAGAGGATATACACCAGATGCAGAGTAAAAGGTACAGTTACCGAATCCTTCTTAATTTACTTTTCATGCATAAGTCTGGGGTATGATTGGGGTAGTTAGAAAAGTAGGATACCTTTAAATGGTTATTCATCTGCCTACAATGTAAACCCTAGTGTAGCCATAAGGGGGGGATTTCCCACTAGAAGAACAGGCAATCATACTGGGGAAACCTATAGGGTTTTAGGTGATTTTTCGGGTGTTTGATTGGTTTTATTACCTTTTGAGTTTCTTGTTGAGTTTGATGAGTCTTTAAGGGATTTTGGTCACCTCTTGGTGCCATACCAGTTCTCCCTGCCTTATCAATCTCTCTGTTTTACATTTTTTTTTAAGAAGTACAGAGGTGTATGGGGCCTGTTGTGGGTCAGCACGCATGCATACATGCCATGCTTTATAGACAACCCACGTACATACGCAAGCTGCTTAAGTATCAGTAGCGTACCTATGTCAAGATGTTTTTTTTTTGTAAGAAGAGGAAGTCAACCTCTTCCCTGATTGAAGTTTGACTTCTCAGGGTTTCTTTATCAAGATCAATGTCTCTATTTTTTACAGTCAAAGCCTAGGTTGGATGTCAGTTTACTTATCTTTTTAAATATTTCTTATGTTTACCTCGAAAGGGTTTTGGGTGAGTCTTTGAGTTGTTGATCATCCTTTTTGGTGTCTTTAGTGACTCCCTGTGATCTGCAGTGGACTAGAAGTCAGTTTCAGTCTTGTCTGATGCTTTTCACTTTTTCCCCTTTCCCTTGCTTTAAAGAAAAAGAAAAAGAATTTATTTCAAGTTTCTTGTTTGAAGCATTCAAAAAAAAAAAAAAACAGATTTCATTTCTTAGTTTGGTTAAGTAGTTGGGTTAGTTATTTTGCTTGTTAGGAAAAGAAGTTATTTTCTTAAGTTCTTTACTGATTGCTTAGAACATTAAGTATCTCGTAGTCAAGCGAAATTTTGTTTTAGGTTTTCCTTTGAAAAATCTTAGAAATAGTTAGTTATGAAAAGTTGGCTAAAGAATTAGTTGAAAATATTTATTGCTAACTAGAAGTAATTTTTCTTTCAGTTTCATTTACTTCTCTTCTTTTTCATCTCTCAAAAAAAATCACTAGTTTCATTTCCATTTCCTTGAGTCAAAACAAGTCATTTAAAACAAACACTAATTAAAATCAACTAGAATTTCTGTTTGTAGGGTCAATCAAATAGTTTAGGCTAGAGCCTTGAATTAGGTTGGAGAGGAAACTCTTCAAGGATTAAAAAAAAACATTGGAGTCAGAGCTAGTGATGCAGGAGCATCTCCAACATCAAGCAAGCCAACGCAAATGCAAATGGACAGCTGGACAAGCGCCAACGCAAGTTTTGAAATTTCCTTGGAGTTGATGCACAATCTTAAATGAAGTCATTAAGAAGAAGCGCACTTGTATAATGTAATCGAACCTTGAGCGATTCACTCTCATCCTTAGTAGGCAGAAGGTATTTAAGGTAGTTAATGCAGGTAGATAGAATTTAATTCTAGATTAGATAGCTTTAGAGCGCAAGAGGGAAATGAGATATAGACACCCTCATTGTGTATTGTAACATTAGATCAGTGGAAGAAGAGCAAGAGCATGCAGAGATCTGTGTAAGAACACCCATGTACAGATAGTTGAATTAATAGAAAGAGGTTGATTCAAATTCATGGTTTTGTGTTTGTTCTCTGTGTATAGATGATGAATGATATGCTCATGAATGTTTGCTTCCTGTTATACATTTTCTTTATATGTTGTGTATATGATTTCATGATTTAAGTTTGAATTCTGAAAGGAAGTAGGAATGAGTTTTAATTGTTTCTCTATCTGAGCCAGAGAGTTCCTGCAAGGAGTGTAGTGGAAGTGTCCGCAAGGAGTGCATTGACAAAGGGTTAATATAGGGTATCTTTTGTTCTCATTCATTTAGAAGTGCAGACAGGCACAAGAGTCGTGCAAGGAGTGCACAGGCCGAGTGAAGTCTTAGGGTTATGGACATGAGGAAAGAGTTTGAGAAACTGTTGCTGCAGGTGTGCGTAGGGTCGAAGGGATTCAACACTTGGAAGTGGTTGAATGTCTGCCACAAGGAGTGCGTGCAAGGTTTTCTGAAGGATTCAGAGGTGGGAAAACTCAGGAGGTATAGGACCTTCGAGAAATCACCAAAGGGAAGCACAGGGAGCTTATGCCATGGAGTGTTTAGCAGGCGTCGCAAGTTCGCGCCGCAAGAGGAAAATTGTGGAGGAACACTTGGTCATCCGCAGGAATCGTCAAGGAGGAACGGATGGTCAGAATTCTTTGAGGAGAATTCACGAAATTTTGTGAGCCTTTAGATCTCATAGAGGAGAAGGGGAGATACTGCAGGTATTCCCGAGAGATTCAAAGCTCAGGAGGGGAAGAATCGTTTATCCGAGCCATAAGGGTCGTAGGATATACACGTGGAATCCCATATTGGAGTTTCGTGGGTGGAAGTCCCATGAACATTGCAACGGGAATCACAAAATCACGAAACGCGATATCCCGACGGCTAAAAGAACAGCGTGGGGCCACAGGAGTCTGTAAAGTGGACAGGTGACACACCTTTTTGGAGTTTCATGGGGTGAAGTCCCGAACTCGTTACATCAGGATTCACGATACTGCGAAGTCCGAAATACCGATGAGGTGACGGGGGTTGAAAGGTCAAACTAGTGCATGTATCGGAGTTTTGGCATATCAAGATTCAAGAATCAGAGGATACAAGTTATTCGACATCGCGAGTGTCGAAATCGTGATAGGGAAAATTCTGAAAGAAAGTAAAGGGTTAGCGTTGACTAGTTGTCAGGTTTCAGGGATTTAAGAGTCTAACGCTCGACCACTAACCTCGTGAAGTTGTGAAGTCCGATCTCCCAAGTGCAAAGAGGGGATCCCCTAAGAGCTTATTGTGGGTGCAGATTCCCAATAGGGAAATAGAGGAACAGTTAGAGTTCTTTAGGCTAGTGATAGAAGAAAGATCCTGTGTGTGCATGTCGACCTTCTGACCTGCGGGTTGTGAGGTAGAGGGCGTCGCCGTCAAGTTTGGTATCAAAGCCTGATTCTTGTCTGTATATTTCAGATGAGGGAGACATAAGAGGTAAATAACACTCTGATACACTACACCAGTTTTGGTATCAGAGCACAGAAAGGTTCTTTTCTTTCTGTAGTAGAGAAAAATAAGAATTCACCATACCGCCAAGGAGAAGGGACATGAAAACACCCGATCCACCAGAGGATAGGGAAATGCCACGAAGAAGAGGTAGGCAAATGACAGATCCAGTTATGGAGAGAGAGATGCATGATCTACGAGCCAGACTTGAAGACATGGAGACAGCACAAATATGCACAGTCAGTGTTGGGGATCTGAGTGATTCTGAAAGCGAAGTTGAGGTTGAATGTGAAGAAGAAGTTGCAGATGAAGATGCATCAAACAAACATTTGATCAGAGCTATTGCAAGGATGGGTGCAAGAGAAAATATGGACATCCCAGTTTATGAAGAAAATTTGGATGCAGAGGAGCTTCTAGACTGGATTAGAGCTCTAGACACATACTTCAACTATGAAGATGTCGAAGAGGACAAGAAAGTCAAGCATGTTGTCACAAGATTGAAGGGACATGCAGCATTGTGGTGGGATGAACTACAAGCTAACAGACACTGCAAGGGCAAGCAGCATATCAAGAGATGGGATCGGATGATCGTGAAGCTGAAGGGGAAATTCATCCCCATAGATTATCAAATTACTCTTTTCAGGAGAATGCAGAACCTGAGACAGAAGCTGATGACAGTGAAAGAATACACTAAGGAATTCTATAAACTGAACATCAGGGCAGGTCATCGGGAGAGCGATGATGAAAAAGTTTCCAAATGTATGAATGGCCTGAGATATGATATCCAGGATGAGATGAGCATGGTAACCATCCGAACGGTGGAAGATGCTTATTATATGGCTCTGAAAGTGGAAGAGAAGCTGAGCCGAAAGCAGAGTCAAAGAGGCCGAGGAAGAAGTCAACCCAGAGGAAAAGCAGTTGCCCAGGACAAATATCAGAAGCCCAAGGAGGACTGGAAGAAACCTCAGGATCAAACTGAGAGAGGTGGAACCTCACAACGGGGACAACATACTGAGCAGAGAGGAGATTATGCTGATAACAACACTTTTCCTCATACTAGAGGTAGAGGAAGAGGAAGAGGTGGAGTAATAACATACTTCACATGTGGAAAGAATGGGCACAAGTCTTATGAGTGTCCAGATAAGAAGAAGGAAAGTGGAGAAGCTCACATCGCTGAAGCACAGAGGCGGGATGTTGAGGTAGAAGATGTTGAAGGTGGAAGATCGTTGATGATGCGAAAAGTCCTTTTGACACCAGAGAAGGAGGTGGAGAGTTCAGTCCAAAGGACCATACTTTTCAAGACTGCTTGCAAGACCAAGGACAGGGTATGCAAGGTCATTGTAGACAGTGGTAGCATGGATAATATTGTTTCTACGGAGATGGTAGAGAAGTTGGAGCTGGAGACAACTGATCATCCAAGCCCATACAAAGTTTCGTGGATACAAAAAGGACACCAGGTAACTTTCACTAAACAATGTCTAGTTGAGTTTAAGATAGGAGTATACAATGATAAGATCTTGTGTGATGTCATTCCTATGGATGTTTGTCATCTATTGCTGGGTAGGCCATGGCAATATGACAGAAATGTGATTCATGATGGGAGAATGAACACATACACCCTAGAGAAGAATGGGAGGACACACATGTTGCTTCCAATTAAGGATAAGGAGGTGAAACCGGAAGTAAGCAACACAATACTTCTCATGAGTGGGAAGGAATTTCTTACAGAGGTTAAGAAGAAGGAGGATCCATAGTTCATTGTGGTCAGAAAGTTGAGGATTGTTTTGACCAGCACAAGGTTGGATGATTTACCATAAGAAGTTTAGGAACTATTGGAAGAGTTCGCTGACATAATAGTGGATGAATTACCTCGTTCGTTTCCACTGATTAGAAGTGTGAGTCACCATATTGATCTCATACCAGGAGCCAGTTTGCCAAACAAGGCCACGTACAGATTGACGCCGCAAGAGAATGAAGAAGTTAAAAGGAAAGTCTAGGAGTTGTTGGACAAAGGTTTGGTTAGGGAAAGCTTGAGTCCATGTGTTGTTCCAATATTACTCAGTCCAAAGAAAGATGGAGGATGGAGGATGTGTACTGACTCGAGGGCAATCAATAAGATAACCATCAGGTACATATTTCCATTGCCAAGGATGGATGATCTGATGGATTGCTTGGGTGGAGCAAAGTATTTTTCAAAGATTGATTTGAAAAGTGGTTATCATCAAATTCGCATGAGAGAAGGTGACGAATGGAAGACAACATTCAAAACCAACGAAGGGTTGTATGAATGGTTTGTTATGCTGTTTGGCTTAACAAATGCGTCGAGTACCTTCATGAGGTTGATGAACGAAGTCCTGAGGGATTTCATCGGAAAATTTGTCATTGTGTATTTGGATGACATACTGGTTTACATTAAAACAATGGCAGAGCATCTAAAGCATTTGGCTATAGTGATGCAGAAATTGCAGCAAGAGAAGCTATTGATAAACATGAAGAAGTCCTCATTCATGAAGACAGAGCTCATTTACTTGGGGTTTGTTATTTCAGAAAATGAATTGAGGATGGATCCAGATAAGGTGGAAGTGATTAAGAATTGCCATCACCGAGGAATATCTTTGAGGTGAGAAGTTTTCACGGATTGGCTAGTTTCTACTGAAAGTTCATCAGGAAATTCAGTGGAATTAGTGCAGCAATGATGGATACAGTGAAGAAAAGACACAAGTCTTTTCACTGGACGGAGGAAGATGAAAAGAGTTTTAATCTATTGAAGAGGAAGATTACGGAACAACCAGTTCTAGTGTTGTTGGATTTCCGAAAGAAATTTCAGGTGAAATGCGATGCAAGTGGATTTGCAATCAGGGCAGTCTTGAGTTAGGAAGATAGACCGATAGCATATTTCAGAGAGAAGTTGAATGAAGCGAAAGTAAAGTACTCCACTTATGATAAGGATTTCTATGCTATTGTTCAGGCATTGAAGAAATGGAGACATTACTTGATTCCGAAGGAATTTGCCTTATACAGTGATAATCATGCATTGCAGTTTGTGACCCAACAAGAGAAGTTGAATCAGAAACATGTCAAATGGGTTGAGTATATGCAAAATTTCACTTTTGTGATTAAACATATTTCTCGTACTGCTAACAAAGTTGTTTATGCTTTGAGCAGGAAGTGTTTGTTGTTGCAAGAGTTCAGAGTCAAAATGTTGGGTTTTGATGATCTCAGGGATATGTACGCAGATGATCAAGATTTTAAGGAAGCGTATGAAGCAGCCGAGAATCCAATTCTTAGGGATAGAACCCAGTGGGTAGAGTACATGATCCAAGAAGGATTATTGTTTAGAGGTAATCAGCTGTGCATTATGAATTTCTCCATGAGGGAGAATTTGCTGAAGGAGAAACACAGTGGAGGATTGGCAAGGCACTTTGGTCACGACAAGATGTTCGCAAAGTTGAATGAGTCATATTTTTGGCCAGGAATGCGAGAAGATGTCAAGATATTCATGGACAGATGCAAAATTTGCCAACATTCGAAGGGAAGGAAGCTGAATATGGGGTTTTATCAACCATTTCCCATACTAGAGAGGACGTGGGATGTAATCAGCATGGATTTTGTATTGGGGTTGCCAAGAACACAAAGAGGTTGTGATTCAATCTTTGTGGTGGTGGATAGATTTTCCAAGATGGCACACTTCCTTCCATGTCAGAAGACCAGTGACACAACTCACATTACGAATCTGTTTTTCAAAGAAGTCATTCGACTTCATGGGTTGCCAAGAAGTATAGTTTCCGATCGAGACACGAAGTTCATAGGGAATTTTTGGAGGACCTTATGGAAGAAGTTGGGAACTAACTTGTCATTTAGTTGTCTTATCATCCTCAAATGGATGGACATATAGAAGTGGTGAACAGAAGTCTGGGAGACTTGCTGAGAAGCTTGGCAACAGAGCACCACATCCAGTGGGACAACATATTACCATAGGCAAAATTTGCTTATAATGACTCGGTTAACAGGAGCACCAGGCAGATTCCATTTCAGGTTGTCTATGGTGTGCAACCGAGAGGAATTTCTGAACTGAGGGATTCATAACAGACTGTGACTAGGAGCGCTAGTGCAGAAGATTTCGCAGAGGCGATGAAGGAACTTCACAGTCAGGTAAAGGAGCGATTGTAGAATTCAAGCCAGGAGTGTAAGCATAGACTCGATCAGCATAGAAGGCAACTTCAGTTTGAGGTTGGTGACTTGGTTCTGGCACATTTGAGAAAAGAAAGGTTCCTGAGAGGAATGTATAATAAGCTGAAGATGAAGAAAATCGGGCCATGTAAGGTCTTGAAGAAATATGGGGCGAATGCTTATGAGATTGAATTACCCAATGGGATCAGAATTTCTCCGATATTCAATATCTCATATTTGTACCCATATAAAGCTGAGGAAATAGAAACTGGAGATGAGCAACCAGTAATCCAGTGGACAAAGCATATTCCAGTTGCAGAGAAGTCGTAGATGGAGCGCATACTGGATAAAAGAGTAAGCAAGAGGACCAGGTGAAAGAAACACTTTGAGTATCTGGTCAAATGGAAGAACCATCCAGTTGAAGATGCCAGCTGGGAGACCAAAGAGGATATACATAAGCATGGACAGAACGTGCATGAGCTCATGGACATGAGTCCATGAAATTTTTCAAGTGAGGGAGTATGATGCAAGAGCATCACCAACATCAAGCGAGCGAGTGCGAATGCAAACAGACAGCTGGACAAGCACCAACGCAAATTTTGAAATTTCCTTGGAGTTGATGTGCAATATTAAATGAAGTCATTAAGAAGAAGTGCACTTGTATAATGTAATTGGACCTTGAGTGATTCTCTCTCTTCCTTAGTAGGCAGAAGGCATTTAAGGTAGTTAATGCAGGTAGATAGAATTTAATTCTAGATTAGACATCTTTAGAGCGCAAGAGGGAAACGAGATATAGACACCCTCATTATGTATTGTAACATTAGATAAAAGGAAGAAGAGAAAGAGCATGCAGAGAGCTGTGTAAGAAAACCCATGTACAAATAGTTGAATTAATAGAAAGAGGTTGATTCAAATTCATGGTTTTGTGTTTGTTCTTTGTGTATAGATGTTGAATGATATGCTCATGAATGTTTGCTTCCTGTTATAAATTTTCTTTATATGCTATGTATATGATTTCATTTTTTAAGTTTGAAGTTTGAAAGGAAGTAGGAATGAGTTTCAATTGTTTCTCTATCTGAGCCAGAGAGTTCCTGCAAGGAGTGCAGTGGAAGTGTCCACAAGGAGTGCGTTGACAAAGGGTTCAGATACGGTAGCTTTTGTTCTCATTCATTTAGAAGTGCAGACAGGCACAGGAGCCATGCAAGGAGTGCGTAGGCCGAGTGAAGTCTCAGGGTTGTGGACCCGAGGAAAGAGTTTGAGAAACTGTTGCTGCAGGTGTGCGTAGGGTCGAAGGGATTCAACACTTGGAAGTGGTTGAATGTCTGCCACAAGGAGTGTGTGCAAGGTTTTCTGAAGGATTCAGAGGTGGGAAAACTCAGGAGGTATAGGACCTTCGAGAAATCACCAAAGGGAAGCACAGGGAGCTTATGCCGTGGAGTGTTTAGCAGGCGTCGCAAGTTCGCACCGCAAGAGGAAAATTGTGGAGGAACACTTGGTCATCCGCAGGAATCGTCAAGGAGGAACGGATGGTCAGAATTCTCTGAGGAGAATTCGTGAAATTTCGTGAGCCTTTAGATCTCATAGAGGAGAAGGGGAGATACTGCGGGTATTCCCGAGAGATTCAAAGCTCTGGAGGGGAAGAATGATTGATCCGAGCCATAAGGGCCATAGGATATACACGTGGAATCCCATATAGGAGTTTCGTGGGTGGAAGTCCCGTGAACATTGCAACAGGAATCGCGAAACGCAATATCCCGATGGCTAAAAGAACAGTGTGGGGCCACAGGAGTATTTAAAGTGGACAGGTGGCACACCTTTTTGGAGTTTCATGGGGTGAAGTCCCGAACTCGTTACATTAGGATTCGTGATACTGCGAAGTCTGAAATCTCGATGAGGTGACAGGGGTTGAAAGGTCAAACTAGTGCGTGTATCGGAGTTTCGGCATATCGGGATTCGAGAATCAGAGGATACAAGTTATTCGACATCGCGAGTGCCGAAATCGCGATAGGGAAAATTTCGAAAGAAAGTAAAGGGTTAGCGTTGACTGGTTGTCGGGTTTCGTGGATTTAAGAGTCTAACACTCGAACACTGAACTTGCGAAGTTGCGAAGTCCGATCTCCCGAGTGCAAAGAGGGGATCCCATAAGAGCTTGTTGTGGGTGCAGATTTCCTGATAGGGAAATAGAGGAATGGTTAGAGTTCTTTGGGCCAGTGATAGAAGAAAGATCCTGTGTGTGCACGCCGACCTTCCGACCTGTGGGTTGTGAGGTAGAGGGCGTCGTCGTTAGCTAGGGACTGTAAAATTCTAGTAAATGTGAAAGTTATCCGAGACCCCCCTCAAACATAGTGGCTAAACAGGAGGTCGCGTGTAGAAAGGTAGCGGAGATAACCCCTCCAAAGTCGGACCAAGCCTAGTGGGGAACGCATATTGAGGACTTGTAGTGGGATACTATCGTTTTCATTTTCCTACAGAGATTTGTGGACCTCGGATCCATTCAAGATCCTCAGTTGTCTTCCAGACCACTTGATTTTGATACCCTCGATAGGTTTCGGGCTTGTTACCCTTCTCATTGTGGTCCACCTGACTATCGATTGTACCCGCCTGGTGACTGTTCACGAGCTAGCAACTTAGTTGCCTTTATTTTAGAGACTTACAAAGGTGAATGCGGGGGTATACCATGGTACCTATGGTAGACATCGAGCCACGCTTTGCAGAGTATAACTAGAGGGTGATTCCATGTTCGAGTTGCACTTGCATCGGTAAGTTTCTCTAGTGTTGACTGGCATAACTGTTCTTCCAACTAGATAGTGTTTTTCTTGCTTTATCTTGTAGGAACTTTTCTAGTGTGTGATTGGTTTTCAACGTTAGTAAAAATACTTACCGTTTCATTGATATTTTCACAAAGTGGAAGATCAAGAGCTTCATCGGTTGCGAAGTCTTCAACGCCTGCCGCCGGTTACATTGAAGCCACCACCGCCACCGTTACAACAAAGAATTGACCAACAAGGTTCATTTGGGGCGACCAAGCTGCAGGAAACTGTGCTTAAGATAGCTCTGAGAGGAGAGCACTCGAATCAGAAGGAACCAAATATTTTTGACCTTGGAGAAGAATATCTAAGGCCATTTAACCCTCCGATCATTGACTTGTTGGTGCCACTTTTGGTACAAGTTGTCCCTCCAAGGGTAACGCATCACAAGCGTCAAATAGTCTTGCAAGAAACTATGGAATCAAATGTTGCTACTTCATCAGGGAGTCCTCACACTACCTCAACAACTGCCACCATAGGGGGTGTTCCACCTCCTAACTCACCTTCGTCAGTCCAGACTACAATGGTCTCGACCACCTCTAGTTCATGCAGTGATCTGATTCTGTCTATGGCGGTGACCACAACTCTATTCACACAGAGTGCGACGAGCCCTCTGTTTTCATACAGAATGCTCGACTTTGATACTAACTTCGTCCTCACCTACTCCACCTTAGAGACCATGGGTCTAGGGGTAGGCAGCTCGAACACTCCTTTGCAAGGGTCCATGGGGGGAACCTCAACCTCCTATAATTCTATCCCTTACGGTGGAGGTCATATACCTCCTTCATCTCCCTTGCTCGACGGTGCTTTCCAGCCACCCGTCAGGCCAAACACAAACTACAACTTGTTTAGAGCAGGAAGTCTAGGACCGTCTTCCTACTCCACCCCATTGGGTTCTATGCCATTCTCTTTGTTTGATGCATTTGGTAATAACACTTTTTTGTCAGTTTTCTTCTCGGTTGAGGGAAACCGTGGTTTTGGACAACAAAATCTTGTGCAGGGTATTATTCCTACACAGGGGGAAAACACGGGAGTTTTCTCCTCACAAGGACTCTGGAATCATTGGCATGGAGAATTTTCCTCATCAAGGATGTCGACCGGGGGAAACCCCTTCCATGGTCAATGGAACCCTGGGCAAGGCTCAGTACCTATTCCCGACAGATCAGCAAGGGGCAAACCTTTCTAGAATATTTGGAACACAACGCAGGTAGAAATCCCCACCTAGCCCTCAACATCCAATTACAGGAGTCATTCGATGATGTCCCAACAAACACAGTATCCGTACACTCACCAAGGCCATGGTGTCTACCAGAACCCTAGTTAGAAGCCTAACTTTTCCTGGCAACCTAGTGCCAGTCAAACTCCGGCCTCCTTTTTTCCTATACATAGTAATCATCCCAAACTACCATTTCCGGTGACGTTACATTTGCCACAATTGTCAAGGTTATTAAACAACCTGATTTTTCACGATCCACATTGGCCTCCCATGCCGACTAATTTTCCCTTGGACATTCCAAAGTTCGAAGGGAATCCTGGAAAAGATCTAGGTGATGAAGTGACCACTTTCCACCTATGGTTCTCATCAAACTTGTCACAAGACAACTCCGTACAATTGCACCTGTTTCAACACATTGTCATCGAGGGTGCTGCAAAATGGTACATGGAGCTCGACTGCTCAAGATACTCTTACTTTAACAATTTGGCGATGGTTTTTCTCAACCATTTCCAACTACCTGTGAGATACAATGTCAACACTAAATTGTTGGCCAACTTTGAGCAAATGAAGGTCGATCATATCTCGGATCACATCTGAGAATGGTGATGTCGGAAGAGTTTGATTAAGGTCTAGGTCCCACCGACATTCCCGCTGGAGTGGTTCCTGAATTCTTTGGTACCTCAGTTATCCAAGGACGTTGCAACGTCGGGAGTTTTTTCAGAGGAGGAAGTGATAATGAAATCACAACAACTCAAACTAATATACTCTTAGTCTAGTTTACTCTATGAGATTTTTCCAGACGCGCCACAGCCCATCCTTGACAAGGCCAGACACAAGTCTGGACCACATGTCGATGGTATAGTTGGTTCATCACAAGAAAATCCCACTGATTAGCCATCAAATCAATTGCAACAATTTTCCATACAACAAAAAACATCCAACCAAACCTTCGGTTCAACTACTCCCCCTACCCAAATGTCGGGCGTACACAGTGTGCAGTCAATGAACCCAAAGGCCAACTAGCAGCCTGGAGGGAAGAAAAAACAATGAAACAAGAAGGGTAAGGTGGATAAGAAGTCCAAAACAAATTTTGGCAGGGGCAACACAGAGAAGAGGAAGTCAAAGTATCTGTGTAACCTTTGCGCGAAGGACCATCCGACTCACTTGTTCCCTCGACTTACGGAAGCCCAAAAGTTATTGGCACAACAACAACCTGTTTTGTTAATGAACCCATTTCCACATGGGAAAAAAATGACTCAAGCCTCTTCGATCACGGATAGGGGAATTCAGGGACCCCTTTTGTCTTCTAGTAATCCCTCGATCACAAATGTTTACATGATGAAAGGTGACGCTTACATAGAAACTAGGGCACACAATTACGTAATGCCAGAAACTGCTAAAAAGGGTAAGGAAATTGTGAACCTGTCTCTTCCTCTCTAGATTAAGAAGACGATGGGTGAAACAATGACATGCATCCTGAAATGGGCATTAAAGAAAGCTTCCCATAATCCAAATGCGAGGGCTGCCCAAAATTACTCTGTGGTAGAGGATTTGTCACAAACCCCTTGCACGATGTCTTCTTTGGAGGTACTCCAAAGCTTCCCTACATAGAAAAAGGCTTTGTTGTCTACTTTGGGATCTACTAATACCTATAATCTGGGAACAATCATGCTTGATATGACCGACTTAAAGCCTTGTCTCCCTTACCATGTTGTGTTTCATATAGTAGTGGCTCACCCCACAAAATATTTTTCATATGGTGGTTGATGAGGGTGCCTTGACTTGCATGATGGCATTGGCATGTTGGAAGGCCATTGGCCAACCCATTTTGTCTCTGTCACCTACTTTTCTTACTTCTTTCGATGGTAGTTCTTTCAGACCACATGGAATCATCCCTTCTTTCCCCGTGCAATTGGGAGGGAAGTAAGTTTGCGTCGAAGTTGAAGTGGTCGATGTGCCTCTCGACTACAACCTATTGTTAGGAAGGATTTATACCTATGCAATGCATGTAGTGGTTGCCACAGGTTTTTAGCTCTTATTATTTCCACATGAGGGAAAAATCGTAACCATTGACCAATTGTCCTTCTCCAGGCCTGACCCTTCATCAGGGGAATCCACGGTCCTGATGATTGATTACCCTCATCCCGACATCGTCAATGTGGGGGTTGGTTTGTTCCCACCTTTGATGGGTACTTTCGATTACCTTCCACCTTATGGTGGTGTCAAGATGATATCGGTTGTCCCTGATGAGCCTAAGGATGAAATGTTTCAAGTGTCATCATTTTGAACGACTTACTTTAATGATTCATAGAGTCTTCCTTCCCCATCGGCTTCGATGGAAGGGACAAGGAATCCTCGCATGGCCATGCCCTTGTCCACGATAGAAGTTGTGTACAGTATTGTCCAGCAAGCTTCAACCGAGCCCAATCTTACTCCCGCACATGAGTTAGATCCAATTCTCGAGCCTATTTGGGCTCAAGGTTCCTTTTTCAATATCAATTCTTTAGACTTGGTCTTGCCCTCAAATGAGGAAATTATCGAGGCATTGACTGGTCTGAAAAGACCCTGGGATAATCTCCATTACAAATCTTGTTTTCTCTTGGATTTAAGAAGAATAGAGGTGGGTGAATTCGTGTTGACTATGACTGGGACAGGTCTTGTCCTGTTAATCCTCTGGCTATGCATGGAGTTTATGTCAAGGTTAATATGGCAAGTATCGAAAAAATGATACCTATCGATATCTCTAGAACCCCTCACATCGTGGAGAACGTTTTTGTCGGAGAGGATTTCTCCCCCGAAGAGGTTCGAATATATATAGATTTATTTAAGGAATTTCACAACATTTTTTCCTGGTCTTACGAGGAAATTCCAGGCATTGATCCAAGAATCGTCGAACATGAAATAAAGAATTATCCTAATGCCAAGCCGGTCTGATAGAAGTTTCATCTGGTGAATCCTTGGAAATCGGCGGATATTAAGGTTGAAGTAGAGAAACTGATGAAAACCAGTTTGATCTACCCCATTCAGTTGACTCAATGGGTGTCAAATCCTATTCTGGTCAACAAAAAATAAGGTACGATTCACATGTGTATGGAATTATGTGATTTTAATAAGGCTTGTCCAAAGGATAATTTCACCACCCCATTCATTGACTAGATTGTCAATGAATGCACAGTATATGAAGTGTTTTCATTCATGGATGGTTTCTCGGGATATAACCAGATACAGATCAAACCCGAAGACCAACATAAAACAACTTTTATCTATCCATGGGGCACATTTGCTTATCGTAAGATGCCTTTTGGCCTAAAGAATTTTGGAGCTACATTTCAGTGAGCCATGCCTTTTTATTTCCACAACCTTTGGCATATAGTTGAGGCTTATCTCGATGATTTACATCATGATCTCGTAAGAGAGTTGATCTCTTTGATTGATGTCGCTACTATCAGATTCGCTTGAATCCTAACAAGTGCAGTTTTTGCGTGACGTCGGGTCATATTCTAGGTTTCATAGTTTTGACAAAAGAGATCATGGTCAATCCTCTTAAGGTTGAGGCGATTGTTTAGTTGCCTCCCCCGTGCATAGTCCCTCAGCTTCAAATTTTACAGGGGAAAGTGAAATTTCTTCAGTTTTTTTATCACAAACTATGTTGATATCACTAAAGGGTTCATGAGATTACTAAATAAGGGAGTCCCTTTCTATTGGGATGAATCTTCTCAACACTCTTTCAAAGTGTTGAAATGTGCTCTTATGTCCACCCCTCTATTCCGGCCTCCCAATTATAATAAAGATTTCTTATTTTACTTGGCCCCTACAGAGTCAACCATCGGTATGGTATTTGTTCAAGAGGATGATCTACTTGAAGAGCATGTGATTTATTACCTGAGTCAAGGCCTGGTTGGTCTGAAACTCAACTACTGCCATGTTGAGTAGCTTGCATTAACAACAGTGCATGCTATCCAATGGTTCTGTCATTATATTTTGCATCGTAAGACCACCTTCATTGTTGTTGTGAATATGTTTCAATATGTGTTGACATGACGTGCCATCGATGTAAAGATCAGTATATGGATCATTATCCTCTAGGAATTTGACTTGGATTTTGTTTCCGTGAAATCCAAAAAGTCATTGGTCTTTTCGGAACTTATCTCATAACTTTTGGTTGAATCAGGTGATGTTATGCCCGAATAATCGCCTAATAAAGGAGATATTTTTATGATTGCATCTTCAGACCCCTAGTATGGAGATATACTAGTCTATCTCTAGACTTTGAAGTGCCCCACCTTTGATTCTCACGATGAGCATCGATGAATATGCCATCAGGCACAAAATTATCTCATCCTCGATGACACTTTCTATCATCGATGACACTCTCTATCATCGAAGTGTAGATTGCATTCTTCATCAGTGCCTCATTTACGAAGAAGCGGAACTAATTCTTAACAACTGCCACACTGGAGCGTGTGGTGGTCATTTGTCTGGGTTGGAAACAACCCAAAATATTCTACGAGCTTGTTACTTTTGGCCTACATTAATCAAGGATTGCATTAATTCGATCAAGAAGTGCCACCCTATCAAATCTTGCCTCATACGTCTGATGTGTCATCACTCTTGGCCTCACCCTTGGGACCCCCAAAAATGAGCATACTTTGTTGACTTTCAAGCTCACTTTGAAATCCGAAAGTAACATCTGACAAGACTACATTTATGCTTTTCAATCTTGTTCGGATTAACTAAGAAAAGAAACCTCTAGGACTATTCTTTAAGCCCTTTTCAGACTCTCTAAACATGAAAATATTGT
>ML778593.1:141193-166130 GCA_009831015.1 Picea engelmannii | reverse complement strand
TGCAATGCCACAGGTATGATCAAAATTGTATGTGATAAGTGTAATTTATGGTAACTTCCCCACAACTTGCCAATTTTTGTCCTTTTCAGGAGATCTCACTTGTATAGCATGCCCCGCACAAAATAATTGATATAAAATTGTGAAACCCGCACCAGAAATAATAGAGAATATCCACGATCCAATGAAACTAGTCCCACTCAATTTGGATACTCTAGGAAGAAGTTATGATTGTTTTACCTGGAACACCTTCTTGAGACTAGTCAATAGGACTAGTCAGATACCCTAACTTACACAGGGTGTATCTACAAATTTAAGATGACCCACAAGATGAAATTTTTACCATAGATACCTTACTAATTTATATGAATAGCCTCCATATTTCAGGGTTGAAACATTACATAAAAAAAATTATAGTGAAAATTCTGCACTGACTCAGTTCAGGATGATTCTAGAACCTTATATTGTACAGGTTGTATCTCCGAAAGTATAAGGCCTCAGGAGATGAATTTTGAACCCAACGTGCCTTGATCCATCTACTAAATATCCTTCAAGACATTACTTCTAAAACATTGTATAAAGAAATTTATATCAAAAATTCCAAGGTGTCTTATATGTAGCAGCGAAACCCCAAGACCTTGAGCTCTGATACCATATGTTAAGAACCACATATCAATATAGCATAGAAAAACCTCAGAAAAAGTACTCAACACCTTGAAAAAGAGATAATTTCAGATAATAAACCTCTTCAAGGGGGCAACCTCCTTTTACCCCACTTAAATGTTCAAGTACAAGATGATTCAAAATGAAAATGTCTCCTTGGTATATATAGGAGACTATGAGGTATAATTACAACTAATGGCCTAAAGACGACATAAATAAAATAACATTACTAATATAATACGCCCCAATTAAGGGGTAATGAGCCAATATTAGGGTTTAATAAAGAGTATTCTTAGGTATAATTTTAACCCTATTTTGGGCCTGAGGGACTAAATTTACGAAAAAGGAACCCCCACATAGTCCATATTTAAGATCTTTTCAGACTCCCTAAAATTGAAAAGATTGTCAAGTGATCTTGTTCCTTCACACTCGTTAAATTGGTATAGAAGAACATCTACTGGCATGAGTTTACCCCTTTTTATGGCCTGTAGATTAAGGAGGAAAAAGGTACACCTCGGGAGATTTGTCTCACTAGGAGATTTCTCCTGAATAAATTTTATACTTTTTCGGGCTAAGGAGACTAAATCTAGAAAAAGGTTGTGAGTCCATAGTTAGGCTCTTTTCAGACTCCTTAAAATTGAAAATATTGTCAGGTGATCTTGTCTTTGTCACACTCATTAAAATGGTTTTGAACAGACATCTCGTCGGTGATATTTTATCCCTTTTTCGAACCAACTAGACTATTTATGAAAAAGGTACCCCAATGGAGTCCTATTTTACAGTTTTTCAGACTCTCTAAACATGAAAAAACTACCAAGCTGACCTTCTCTGAGCTCGTGAAAAATACATTGAAGGGGGTTTCATTGTGTCATGCTAATCACATTTTCATCTTTGTGTCTTTGTCCTAATGTTGGATCCATGTTTCTCTCAACTAAACCTTTGAAGCATGCCTTATATGCAAGCCTTGTAGCACTTTTCCTCTGCCACCTGACACCTTGACCCATGGAGGAATTTTCCCCGAGTGTCCTTTTCTTGCACATGTCTCCTTGCTATGATCATTAGTGTGTTCCTCGCACTTGGAACTAGTATGCTTGAAAAACTCGTTCCTCCTTTGTAATGTAGAATTATTTTATTCTTTTTCAATCTCTTTAAAAATATTGAAAAAGACAAAAATATAAAAAATACCCCAAAAAGAGGACGGGAAATATATATTATTTTTGGTAGTACGATGAGTCACCCTTGGACAAATCACATCCTTCCATTTGTTCGTCAATATTTGGGGTTTAATATGACCTTAGGAATTTGTTCTCGCTACATAGATCTATATCCTCCTCCATTTGTTTATTCTTCCAAACACATGGAGAGTTTGTGTTGCCTCTTGCATCATGAACTTATGTCAATGTCATGCTGTCAGAGTCTGATCATCTTTCATGCTCTTTTCCAAGGGAAGTTTCACCCAGCCTGAGTTGGCCTTTCTGCATTTTTTCTCTTGACCTCATGCCCGGTCATCCCAAAGTTCAATCAAGTCCTTGTTCAAAATCAATGAAGTTCTCTGCCTGATCACCGAGATCCTCTTGTTTGTTCCCGATGATCCGTTGAATACCTCTGGGTAGTGAATTCGTACACTCACATTACACTCCTACCTGAATTTTGAAGATCTTGAATTTGTTGCTCGATCTCTAAAGGCCTCATCTCCAGCCATCAGGCATCGTTTACTTCTTGAAGATGGATACTATACATGTATATCTTTGATTTTGAGATGTAGATTCATTGTGTATTTCTCATGGCTACAATTTATATAGTTATATGACATGGATCTACAATGTATTTGATTGGAAACCATTATTTATTTCATCCTGAGCATGGGTATTCCCGCCTCGGTGAGACAATTTTTATTTTTGTAGATGGCACCTCCCAAACTTTGGTCCCGATCTCACTTGCTTCGTACATTGGTGAAGATTTTGTAATGTATTTCGGCCATCATATGATCTTCTGACCTCACACATTAGGGGGCATCTGTTATAACCCTAATTTTCTCCACATATGCACACTTCACATTTGGCCCTCTTACATGCAAATTTTGACAAGCCATCACTGAGAAGCTCTTCTTAAAACCTCATTTTTTGAAGATGTATGCGCCCTGCACCACTATTTACCACATACATACACTTGTTTCACCACTACAACCCACATACATATGCTAGTTGCACCATTAAAACCCGCGTATGCTTGCAAAAGTTGCAAAAATTAAAAAGTTGCAAGGAATTCATTGAGATTATGAGCTATTGGGTAGTTTCCCAACTAATCCACCGCCTATAGCCCATCACCCAACTGAATAACCATCCTTTTCCCATATAAAAGGAGGTTTTGGGGTCTCATTCCACATCTAAGCATAATAACAGTGAAACTTTGCCTGTTTCACATCCCCTCCTTGCCCTAAGCATTTGTAGCCTTGTTGTGAGAATTGCCTCAGCTTTCCTCATTTCTCCCTTTTTCCTCCATAAGAACCCATTCCATTTCCCAAGAATAAGTGTGAGAGGAGAAAGATACGCGGAGGTGCACTTGGAGCTTGGTGAAGAGGAGCCTGGACCAAGTTCGTGGAGCAGTAGCCAGCATTGGTTATAAGTAATCATTGTTTTATCAATAAAAGAAGTACTTTTCATGTCCCAATAACATGATGTGTTGAATGTTTACATTTGTTCTATGTTTTTATTCTAACATATAACCCTAATTTATGTATGAAATGTATGCTTGTATTTCTCTGTTTATCTTCTTTGAATGCAGGATGGACTTGGGAGGAGGTTTGCAGTCAACAAAGCTATCAAGCACGAGAGGATCTACATAGGACGCAGAGTAAAAGGTACAGTTACCGGATCCTTATTAATTTACTTTTATTTCATAAGTGTAGGAAATGATTGGGGTAGTTAGAAAATTAGAAGACTTTTAAACAGTTATTGATATGCCTACATTGTAAACCCTGATGTAACCATAGGGGGGGTTTTCCCGCTAGCAAAGGGTCAACCAGTGGTGTTGCGGCAACATTCGACCATTGGTTTCGCAACATCATAGATAGTGTTGTGACATCATGGTCAGTTTTGTAGCATCTATGGTAGCACCTATGACCTGCTTTTGACTGGCTTACTAACTTGCAAAAGATATTAGCACGATGACTGACTCTTACTACACTGGTTGTTTTTGGGGTTCTTTCCTTTTATTCTACAATCCTAAAAATGAAACACACCCCACAAGATGAAAGGAAAAACATGTTAGAAAACATTATAAATGCACACTTGTAAAAAAAAAAAATGGATGAAATTGATACTAGAAAGAATATTGCACCATTGACAGTGCCCCGACAACGACGCCAAAAATGTCAAGCCTTTTTAATCACCTCCTTAATTTCTCATGAATATAGTCAGAAATACAATGAATTTAATTATCAATATGGGTCTCATATGGAACTTGTGAATTGTTGTGCATTATATTTGTAGGAACGACTATTCTTTATATTTGTTGTAGTCATAGTGTCAATGATTACCTTTAAAAGAGAGTATGGACAATTCACAAACTTGGCAAGGTTCTAAAGCTATTTTCAGGAAATAAAATTCACATGTTCTGAAAAGGAAACAAACATGTTGGAAAATGAAATACACCAACTGCATGTATCAGGAGTATGAATCAACTGTCTCCCGAAGCAACCCCAACAACCTATTTCTAAGAACACACACTTTCTTGAAAAGAAACACACAAGCTGCAGGTATCAGGAGTATGACTCAACTATCTCTCGAAGCAACCTCGATTATGTGCAATAAGACTTATTGCATAATTGAAATCCTAAATTACTCTTGCATAGTTGAAATAACACACCACACTTGCTAAAAATAAATCCCACACGCTCAAAGGAAATTGATTAACTACTTGTTGTAAAAGAAATTAACTAAGTCCTCGAAATTAGAGCTTAATCCTTGCCAAGATTATCACTTATGTTACTCTGACCGACAAATGAAATCATTGTGTTAAGAACATTTATTCAAAACTTACAGGAATGCAAACTAAATATGAAATGTAATGGGAATGAATAAACAAATGCAATTCTATGTGTATAATCAACAACATAATTTAAATAACAATTAATGATTAAACATGTCATTTTTTCAATAAATCTATTGAACAAATAAATTAATTAAAGAAATGTGTCTACTATAAATTTGCAAAATAAATCAAATTAATTAAATCATATGCTATGGAAACTATAAGTCAATAATTAAAATAAAATTTCCATATGAATTATTTCATACATTGCTCTAAGAGTCCTCCAATGGAGAGAGTGCTCTCTTTTATACATAAATTTAATGGAAACTAGAAATAACGAATATCTAAATAAACCCACTTATGGATTTAATAAGTCCATAGTGGTTGCAACAATTTTCTAAATAATGAATAGTTTCCAACTAACAATTAACTATTAATGAATAACTCCAAGATCTTTTACTAAAATTAGAAACAAATAACTTGAAGATATTTTGCTAAATAATTCCAAGACCTTTTGCTAAATAATTCCAAGATCTTTTTCCCAAGAATTCCAAGATTCTTGGTTAAGCATTCAAGCCCATATTTTGCTTTGGAATTAAAAAATTATCTGCATATCTTTAATTTTCTTGGATTAGCATTATTGTTGCATGGATCCATAATTATCACCTAGAGTAGTAATGACATAGATCATGTTTCCAATGTCTCATAGTTCCATTCTTGTCTCAAGGTTTCAATTGAATCATCATTATTTTTATGAGTTGAAACACATAATATTTCCTTGGCAAGTTGTAGAAACTACTGTAAGGAGTTCCAACAACAAGTTGCAGTTCATAATAGTTCCCTAGTGAGTTGCAACAACTATTGTAAGAAGTTGCAACAATGAGTTGCAGCGTAGAATAATTATCTAGCAAGTTGTAGAAACTACTATAAGGAGTTGTAGCAACTGTGTGGGAGTTGCAGCAATTGTGTTGCAACAGACTAGAGTTGCAGCAGTTTTTGAGCCAAAGTTGCAGTAGTGGGAACCAAAATACATCCTATGGTGATATCACAATATGCTCAACAATCAGTGTAACACGTCATCTTTGAAAATTAACTCAAAGATAAATGAAAATATGTTCTTTTTCTAATGTTTAATCATAAATTCATATAAAGTACTAAAGAAATGTAATGGAAACACATTAATTCTAAATCCTACACAATATGGATTGATACAAGGTCTAGGAAAGTGGAAAGGGGTTAAAAGTATGGAAAAGATGATATAAAAAGATGCCATTTATGCAGCCTGTGACCTATGAAAAGGAGGAGTGGTAGGGGGCCTTGACTAAGGAGTATGAATCCATATTATAGAATGATGTTTGGTAGATTATACCAATACTGGAGGAGAAATCAATGATTGATTCTAGGTGGTTTTACAAATTCAAATAGGCAAGTGATGGGAGTATAAAAAAAATAAGGAAATGTTTGAAAAACAGGGTTCTAATAGAAAGAGAGACTTGATTATGATGAGACATTTTCTCTAGTTTCTAGGTATACTTCTATATGTACCATTTTTTCCTTAAAATTTTTGGATGATGCTTGTATCATATGGATGTGAAGACTATCATCTTGAATGGTGCAATTGAGGAAGAAGAATATATAAATAAATTAGAGGTTTTGAGGTGTATGGGTGAGATACCCATGATTACAGGTTCTTAAAACTCATTTTCGGGTTGAAGTAGGCATAACGATATTGGTACTCAAGGATTGATGATTTCTTACGAAACTTTGGGTTCACCAATACTGTTGATGATCAAAATATTTATTATTTGTATATTAAACTTAATTTGGTTTTCTTAGTTATGTGGATAATTTGATCACTACCAGTATTTTAGAGAAGCTCATTATGTATGTTATAGATCTATTTGTCACCTTTGATACTCAAAGAGGACCTACAAATGTTTTCCAACAGAGACACACTTTTTGCATTGGAATTTTCCAATTTTGAGGGTGATCGTGCCTTACATTCCTAGAAAGATTCTACTTAATGCTCCTTGCATAAATGGAAAGGTGTGACCACAACATTATAGTCACCTCTTACATAACTGATTTTCTATGACTTCACCCAAAATTTTCCATATTTGATGAGTTTCGAGGAGATCAATGTTAGGTGATTTGTCTACCTCGCATGATGAGCTTTGGAACTCATACTAGAATTAGATTTCACTAAGTTCTATAGGTTTATATACACCCCATTTCCTCCTCCATAAATATATAAGGAAGTAATTCCAAGAGAGGAGAGGAGGAAGAATTCAAGACAACCTTGTGCTGCCAAAACATCCAAGGGAGGAATATTTGGAGAGAAAATGTATGCTACATATTTTCATAGAGACACTTCTACAATCAGTCTTCATATCAAACTTGGAATTGCTTGTGAGAGGGATAAGGAAGAGTTGGAGAAAGGATTTAGGAGAGACCTTCAATTGGGACTCAAGGTAAAACACTTGGTTGATGTAATATTTTCTCCACTTATTAATATATATATCTGTATGGTTTTCCCCTCCACTGATTGTTTGTATTCAATCATATATACTTATAAATGGTAGATCTAGTCTTTCTTGAGAATATCAAGTTAGATCTAGCAAATATTTGTCTTTTCTATTTCTTGAAAGGTTTGAGTTTGGTATTTTTTTTCTCTGATGTGCAAGAAGCAGGTGGAAAAATATGGAAAATGTTTTTAGAACTACATTATCTAGGATAACACAAGGACAACCGTCGATAAGGTGTGAACCATTCTCTTCCTTATTGCATGGTTTAATATTAGATCTAGTAGATCTAGAGGAAAATTGTATTGTTATATATCCTATAAACTGTCTCATATCAAGATCAAATCTAAGGGAGTGCTCACCCATATGCAAGAAGTATTTCTCCATAATAGATCTAATGACTCCATTGGGGAAGAATTTATTATTATTACTTAGATTAGAAAACCCTTTCTCTTGTTTCTTTCTAATATTCATCTATAACCTATTTACTTTCCCCATCACTCTCTAGGTGGTTAGATCTAGGCCAGACCTGGGTTTTTTTTTCTCATTTTCCTTCTCGATCACTTCCTCTCTTTGAGAGAAAGAGTAGTTGGTTTCACATTACATAAATATAAAGGTTTGGATACCTCAATGTGGTCACTGATTTCACCATTGATAGGGTGTGATTGCATCCTAAAGGTTAGTTTTTGTGAATTTTTACAATTTTTACCTCAGATTTGTTTTGGTAATGGGATTGGGAGACTGCAAGTGATTTTTAGTCTACAATTTGACCCCTGGATAGGCCCCTGATTTGTTATTATAATGTCTTAGGTGAATTTGGGGTTTTGATTATCAGACGTGCAATTTTTGTGCTTTGTTCTTTCTTGAGTTTGTTTCCTGGTGAACAGTGACCTAGGAAGCACCTTTTGTGGGGTTTTTTGAAAATGGTTGTGTGTTATAAATTCCCTATTTAGTTTTATTGTGCATGAAATTGGAAATATTGCAATCCATTTCTAGGTTCTTGTCAAGTTTTGTGTGTTTTCTTTGCATATAGACATTGGAGGGTCCTTTCTAGTATCCCTACCAATATCATATAACCCTAAACTATTTGATTTTTTGGTGTGATTTACATATAAAAAAAAAATTAGACTAATAAGAGTTTTGCATTTCATAAGCATGGTATGGTAGATCATTTGAGTATCATTTAGAAGATTGTGTCAATGTGTGAAGTTTGTTGTTGAGGATCATAAGGGAATTGTTTTTGGTTTTTTTGGATGATTAATGAGAGTGTGTGAGGTTGATGGTTTGGTTATACCAAGATAAAAGTGAAAAATATATTTCCTTTCCTTTAGATAGATCTCATTGAAATAAAAATTGCATCATTTGCATTTATTCTTTTGTCTCTTTTGGATTGCTGAGAGTGTTTCATTGAGTATGGAAGATCCCCCAAGATCATCACCAAGTGTCACAAGAGGCATCTCAGTGATTTCCTCTTTACCATATATTAATGGCACGGGTCCTACTCCATCCATTCCTAGTAAATCAGGTTTCTCTATGTGGGTAATTCCATTAGTAACTTCATTTCCTTCCATGAGTGTACCTAGTGTAGGCACACCCATCGCATTAATATCGACTCCCACATATGAATTTTTGTTTGGCGGGGGGAAAATCCTTATCTGATCTAACACTAGAAGTGGATTTCCATATGTTATAGTCCAAAATTCCTTATCTGTGCATACAAGACATTGGCCCTTCCTTTTGCATACTTTGCCAAAATACTATTGAGGATTCCTCTTAAAAAAACCATGTTTTTGAGAGTGTATGCATCCTGCTGAACTAATATCTTGTGTACACATGTGTGTTGCATGTTAGTTAACCCATGTACAAATGCATGTTGCATGCTATATATCCCACTTTTACCCCCAAAAGTTGCAAAAAATATAAAATTGCACGAAATTCAGCGGAGTTTATGGCTATGGAGGTTTTCCTAACCATTTTACTCCTTCTAGCCCATCCCCAAACCGAATAACCATATTTTTCTCATATAAAAAGAGGTCTTGGGGATTCATTTAAGAACATAAGAAAGAGAATAATAAAAATCTACCAAAATCCCTTCCCTTTCTTATCCCAATATTTGCATCCCATTCTGAGTTTTAGCCTTAGCCTTCCCCTCCAGCCCTTTCTCCTTATGCAACCCTTCCTCCTTCCCTTGGTGATAAGTTGGTTGTGAGAAGCTAATGTGGGATTGATGCACTTGGAGCCTCGATAGAGGAGCCCAACCCTGGTTTGTGGAGTAATTTCCAACAAAGGTTGTAATCCTTTTTGTCTTACAATTGAATAAAAGAGTTCATCCTTGTTCCAAAACCCTATTTTTTCATTATTTTGTTAATTTGCGCATTTATATCTATGTCTAAACTTTTAAAGTGATCAGTGGAGATTTTGTATTCCTAACATTTTGCATGTAATCTTTGGGAGGAGACCTGTAGTAGAATTGGAAACTCCGTTTAGGATTCATTTTTAGTAGGTAATGCCCAAGGCCCAAAAAAGAGATAAACCAAAACCAAGGAGAATGGCCCTTTTTTGAAAATTAGTCCCTCAGGCCTGAAAAAGGGTTAAACTTACGCCTGAGAATACTCTCCTAGTGAACTGAAGCTCCTAGGGAATACCTTTATTCATAAATTAACAATTTGGACCAAAAAGGGGGTAAACTACCACCGAATAGATGTGCCTTCAAATTTTAGTTTGATGAGCATGAAGGGAAACCATATTTCTCGACAATATTTTCAATTCTAGAGAGTCTAAAAAGGGCTTAAAGAAGAATCTAGGGGGGATTATTTTCTTAAGTAATCCAAACAAGACCAAAAAGAATAAATAATCTCTTGTTAGATGTTTCTTTCAAAGTTTAAGTGAGCTTGAAATACAACAAACATGCTCTAGGGGAGTCCCTAGGGTAAAGGCCAGAAAAAGATGAAGAAGAATGAGGCTTCAACACACAGTCATGGAGGGACTAAAAGGACTCCCATGCCTATGAAGTACTTCGGTATGGGAACTAAATGGAAAACAAGGTTCTAACTGGGATTCCCATGGAAGGAAGGTTATACCACATAAAGTACGACACACTTATCAACAAGGAAGATTAGTGTCTCAATTCATTGGGGTCGACCCTAAGGCCAAATGAACAAGGAAACTAATAATCAAAAAATGAAAGTAGGGAAAAACCTAACATATATGCTAGTTTCGAGGTCAATACCTGTCAGAACTGATCAATACAATGAACAAATGTCAAGGGAAAAAATGTCTCCAAGATCCTTCATATAAGGCCAATAACACTCATCCAGAAGTCAATAGATCCAATATAGATAGAAATTTGGAAAATAAGAGGTGCTAATGAATACAAAACTTGAAAAAATAAAACCTAGACTGTACAATATGTACAAGGTATAGCACAACCTTACGGCTCATGCATGGTAGTAGTTCGGGTAGATCCCGCTACAAGGCTCTGACCAAAAGTCTCTTTGGTAGTCAACCTGAAAAGTCTCCCAAAAGGGAAGAAAACATAAACCACAGTGTAATTCTTCCCATGGTATAAATACAGTAGTCATGGCTTCAAGGATAGCCTCATCCAGAGGAAATTCAAAATTCGAGAAATCACACAAACAAGGAGGGTTGACAGTCCCAAAGGGAGAAGTAAACTAAACATATTCCATATGACAATGGAGGTTATGGCCAGGACTGATAGAGTCTATCAACGAAGAATCACAAACATGAGGGTTTGAGGATATACAAATAGTGAGATCATACTCAAAAGAAAACTCGAGATCACTTGGACCAATAGGGGAAAGCAAGGGATCACATGCCCCTATTGGATAAAAAGACTGATCAATGACAGATACCATGTCTCGAGAAGGAAAACATGATTGCACAGTTTCCTTCTTAAAGAAATTTAACATCGAGGATAAAACGCCACATAATTAACCTGTGGTGGGGTAGAGTCTACAAGAACACTCAGAACATATAAAGGGATAGCCTGAACTAATGTCGAATTAGGATGGTGATTATTAGATTCCAGTTGGTCGATAGTGACAATTCTTCCATTATGATGGAAATGCATCACCCAAAAGAGCGTAGACACCACAAAATTCATAGCTTATACATAAGCACGCCCGAGAAGAATATTGAAATCTAATGGGCCTTGCACCTCTATAACATCGACAAGGAAAATATTCCCACCTAAAGATATAGGTAACTAAGGAAGAATCCAAAAATATTCACTAGGACATCTGTCAAAATCCAACAACTAATGCGAAGAGGACATAAGCTCAGGAGAACCCAAATCTTTCCAAGTCGAGGAGGATAAAATACTTGCAGAGGCTCCTTCATCGACAATACATCGATAAAAAAAAATTGAATTAACTTCAACCCTTATTTGAAATGATGTAGAAGAAGGAAGACGAGGCTCAAAAAGGTCATTCCAATCAATGGAAACCATCCTAGGACTTGGAGGGGTATGCTCAAAGTGAACGTAATGCCTCCTTCTTCTAAAAGTATTAAACTGGAAATTATAAAAACATAGTCGGTAGACACATCACACCCCATCATAAGAGTGGGATCAGCCAAATATTGCATCAGCATGACCACTTTGGTAGACTCGACACTCTCCAAGAGAAGAGTGGGATTGGTCGAAGATTGCATCGACACTACCACTTCCTCAACCACTAGTTGAATAGGTTGTGAGACAACATGGTCTGAAGGTGCATCACCTCCCAAAAGAGGAGTGGGGTCAGAAAAATATTGCATCAACATGACCACTTCATCAACCAAAGGCTGAATAGATTGCGGGGAAACCAAAGAAGACTTAGAATCAGAAGATCTTGCAAACATGGACCACAATATTCGTACCTTTATTATTCTAGGGAACATATGAGTAAGGTGATATCCCTTGCAAATATTACAAGGGAACTTAGGCTTATGTCCTATCCATCTAGTTTTTTCAATAGAATCAATGCCCTCAGCATGACTAACAATGGTTGGTTGCTTACCCCCAACATGACTAGCAGAGGTTATTGACATATCACTTGTATGACTCGCATTGACAAGACTCATGCCCCCAACATGACTTGTAGTGGTTGGTTGAACATATCCAACATAGCTTGTAGAGGTTGGTGATTGGTCGATAGCATGACTCACAGAGGCTACGGACCTATCTCCAGTATGACTAGTAGTGACTGGAATTTTTCCCCCATCATGACTTGCAGAGGCTAGGTGCTTGCCCCCATCATGACTTGGAGAGTCTAGGTGTTGGTATTCAACATGAATTTCATAGGTTGATGACCTATCTCCACCATGAATCGTATAGGTTGGTGATTTCTTCTTGATTTATTCTTCCTATTCTTCCTCTTTCTATTTTGTTTAGACTTTCGGTTACTAGTAGTTATACTTTCACCAGAGAAGGTAGAAGGAGGAGGAGAATAATTTGTTTATGAAGGAACATCAGCATGATGCCCATGACATAAGGTTTTTAAATGAGAAGAATCAAGAGCATTCATGACATTTGGAATGGTACCCAACCAAAACGGTAGTCCCACATTCAACCCAGGAATGTACAAAGTGGCCATCAAAGGAACACCAATTTTTCTGAAGAAGGGAAAAGCACAAGAATCCCCTTGTGAAGGGTTTCCTTGGTTGGTATCATTAGGAACTTTTTTCATGAAGATATTATGCACATTTTCTCCCCTTGTGGGATCATTCAAGTCTATAAACGTCTCACACACTGACTCGGGAGAACCAATGTTATAAAAAAAAACACCTATAAAGAGGCAGCTCCACATTTCTAAGTAGAAGACCAAACATTCCTCACGACCGACAGAGTGGGAGGTCGACCACCTTAGGTTAGAGACCCAAATAAAATACCGACTAACTCTCTATGGAAAACTAAGGAGAACAGAGCACACCACTAAAAATAATAAGCCTAAAAATATACAAACCAAACAAATGACCCTTCTGAATGCTTCCAACCCAGGGAGATGAAGTCCTGGTAGATAAAATCATTCATAAAGGAAAATGACTGGCGAGGAGAAACAGTTACCCAGACCTTCGACTAATGATCCCTTCGGGTGTTGTCGAAAGAGTAGAAAGTCTGCCTCAAGTACCACGATACACCCCTCGCAGTCACCTGTGTGTAAACCTATATAATGGAAACTAGGCCACCAACTTGTAATAAACAACCAGGGGGTACAATCGACAACCAAGAAAGTGTATGGGTAAGGTAACTAAGCTTGAATATCCTCATGAGGCATGAAATGCAACAGTGCCAGAATCACTCTTAGAGTACCTTGTATAGATCCAAGTGTCTTAGAGGTCTGACACAAGTTAGGCCAGTAAAGCTACATGATTCACCCCCAAGACACACTCTCCCAAACACTTTGTCGGGATTAGGAGTGTATATCTCTATCATCTTCCTCCATGCAACCTCGTGTTCGACTCTTATGTTAGAGGATCTTCCCGGATTGAGTAATTACAATAAAAATCATAAACAATCCTTCAAACCTAAAGATGCAATCTTTTCTCCTTTCAATGAAAAATGCACAATGGACCTTTCGAGTGAAACAAAAGAGAAAAGTTTTCTTTTGAAATACTTTCAAGATGAGAAGAAAACACAACCCTATGCTAATTTATTTTTCTTTTTCAAATAAAAATGCAAAGCAATGCAAATAAAGAAAGAGACCTAGAAATATAGTTTTTGTTTCTTCCAATCAAAGAAAAACCAACAAAAGATGTTATAATAAACTGCAGAATACACAATTCATGGCCCCCCCAAAAAAGCTTGAAAACGCAGAGAGACAAGAGTATTTTTTTTATTTTTTTCATGAACAATCTGAGCCTGCAAGTTGTCTAAACCCCAAACAACAGAGGATTTTGGAACTCAGGAAGACCTGAGAACCAAAAGTTTCGAGAAAGATAAGGAAAATATTAATTTTTTTTTTTCCAAAATCACAGAAATGTGTGTTGTGCACATGCATCTTGTGTATGTACGCATGTTGTATATAATTCTAGATGAATATGTACGCATGCTATATAGAGAACAAGGCATGTACACCTATGAAAATTTATAAAAAAAGAACAATTCTAGATAGACAACCTGAGCAAGGGAAGCTGGTAGGCACCTAGAGGGTGACCAAAGACCCAACCTGACTCAGAATACTCAAAAAATCTAGAAATAAAACTGAAATTCAAATCAAACCAAGATCTCCCACTAAGACCCTAACGAGACTCCCCAGTGGATTCTCTAATTTTTCTATGAGGAAAATCCCCCTATACTGGGTCTAAGGTAAAGGTAGAGCGCTAACTCCCTTAAAAGGCTATCCTACCCTTAAGTTGTCCCAAAACCATCTAAACAAAGTGACGAGAGAGAGGAAAGATGGTTAATGAGTGCACCTTTAGTCCTCGCGGTTGGTGTAGACGTCTTTTGCTTGTTTTCGCCTCCTAGATCATGAATATCCTCCCAAATCTAACTTGAAAAAGGTTAGAAATACAATGCAACAACATACACAATCTCTACTGATCACTTTAAAAGTTTAGACATAGATATAAATGCGCAAATTAACAAAATCATGCAAACATAGGGTTTTTGAACAAGTATGAACTCTTTTATTCAATTGTAAGACAAAAAGGATGACAACCTTTGTTGGAAACCTCTCCACGAACCAAGTCAGGGATCCTCTGTCGAGGCTCCAAGTGCATTAATCCCAAATTATCTTCTCACAACCAACTTATCACCAAGGGAAGGAGGAAGGGTTGCATAAGGAGAAAGGGCTGGAGGGGAAGGTTGAGGCTAAAACTCAGAAAGGGATGCAAATCTTGCTCTAAGAAAGGGAAGGGATTTTAGCAGAGTTTTCTTAATCTCTTTTTTATGTTCATAAATGACTCCCAAAGGCCTCTTTTTATATGAGAAAAATATGTTTATTTGGTTTGGGGACGAGCTACAAGGGGTAAAATGGTTAGGAAACCCTCCATATCCCGTAAACTCCACCAAATTCCGTGCAATTTAATATTTTTTGCAAATGTTGGAGGCAAACATGAGCTATCTAGCATGCAACATGTGTGTGTATGTGGGTTAACTAGCATTCAACACACATGTGTACGTGGGTTATTAGTTCAGTAGGATATGTACACTCTCCAAAAAAAAAAACTTTAAGAGGAAGCCAAAATAGTATTTTGGAAAAGTATGCAAAAGTAAGGGCCAATGTCTTGTATGCACAGATAAGGAATTTTGGACCATAACACCATCTATTTCCAATATCCCTATAGGAATCCATGCAATGCCAAATGTTATATTCCATTTTGTTTGGAATTCCCATAGTGGATTTAGAGTTGCTCCTAGTCATATTGTGGGTAGTAATATTTCTAGGGGAAATAACATCCCTTGGGGTAACCATCCTCTTGGTAGTACACATAATCCTAGAAGTATAAATACTTTCAGAAATACCTATGTCCCCGAGGGAAATCCTCCTGGGGGAATTCATGTTCCAAGGGGTAGTAGTCCTTTTGGGAGTGCCTATGTCCTTGGGAGAAACCCTCTTGGAGTAATTTATGGTCCTAAAAGAAACAATGTTTCTGGGAGTTATTTTTTCCTTGGGGGAAATAATATTTTTGGGAATCCTCGAGGTCCATTTGGGTCACAATAATATTCATCTTTCTTCCAAAATACATTTTCCAATACACAGTTCCCTTTCTTGGTGACAATATACTTTCTCAACTTGTCATGGTTGACAAATGACCACATCCTTCATAACCCGTTATGGCTATCCATTCTTGTTAAATTTCCATCTAGAATACTAAAGATCAACAGAAATTCTAGGTGAATACCCTTCAACACACATCATGAACTATGATCTATGATGCTCATCCAACCCCTTGGTGGATGAAAGTATTCGACTGCATATTTTCCAAAGAACCTTGATTGTAAGTGTTGTGAATGGTACATTTAGATTAAGGGTGCTTCCTATAGTATCTTCAATTCCTTGTCCATGGAGTTCTTAATGGATTTTCAATTTTCATTTAGGTATGAGAATAAGACAAATATCTTGACATATTTGCATCATGATACTGCCACCCATATTCATGATCGCATTCATGAGTGGAGGTGGTGATGTAGGCTCATCAAAACCAAGATTCCTAACTAAATCCTTGCAGATTGGTTTACCAAGTCTTTGTTACCTCCCATTTCCAAGGATGTTTTTATGTAATGGGAGGTGACCAAGGTGCAAGCCATATTACATGACAAACATTTATATTTAATATACTCAGTCTAGGACTTTATATGATATAATCCCACATGATCCAATGATCAAAAAAATGGATAGAACCTATATACCACTCAATCTAAAAATATAACTAAGTTCAACACCACTTTCTTATTCAAAAATATTTTATTGACAGTGCTTATAGCATGGAAGTGATTCATGTTACTCAAACAAACACTTCAATTGATGATCATAACTTACATAATCCATATTGCATAAGCAAATGCAGAATCACTTTATTAATGCTCAAATGCTTCAAGTAAAATAAAAGGAATTCACAATAAAAGAGATGAAGACACCTTTCAAATATGTTTCTATGACGCAGAAAATAACATCACCCTTGTGTTCCTCTTGAAAAACTAAGAAAAGTGAATATAAAGTCGGCTATATTTTGCTTACAGTGCCATGGAATCCCCTTGACACGTAAAATAATACAATGACCTTTTGTTTCTTTGATAAAATGTAGAAATAGAGTGCATCGTTGAATTCATGGTGAAAAATTGTGCAAAATTTATATAAAATACTTGAAATTCTGTCAAGGTACCATTTGGCATGTTTTATGGTGTAGCCTCATACCCTTCATACCCTTGGCATGCTTTACGAGACTAAATATGCATATAAATTTGTTTCCAAATACTTGGAATGTGTCCCATGGCCTTGGGGTTCACACCATTAAATAGGGCACCCCTCTTAACGAAATCCCAAAAGTTGTGGCATGCTTTTAAACATAAACTAGTTGATTCCATAACCAACCCATGCATATAAATTTGTTGGTTAAATTGGTAATGCTATATGTGGTACATCGGGGGTTATAGTCCCCACGATGCTAGGAGTATTCCATAGTTTGTTTTTGCATATGGTTATACCTAGTGGAAATAACATGTAACTCCAGCGCGATTTCGAGTGGTATGGATATATATAAACTATATATAACATATATTTTGTTTGTTGTTTTAATACATGTGGTATATAACATATATATAGTATATAGTTATAAACTATATACTATATATAGTTTATATCTGTTATGAATAAAAATACCTCCAAATAAGGTTAAGCCCTTGTATATTTTAAGAACTGGTCATGTGGTAACATATGGAAACTAGGGGCTAGGGATATCCCTCGACCCCTTCCCCCCTCCAAATGAAATTTATTATAAACATAAATATATTTACACAAATAACATGATTAAGTTATGTTTTGTGGCTCGTTGGTAATGAGGGATGTTATTAAGACTTTGGTGGCTTATGGAGGTCATGGGGTCGATTTCCCTGGATTCCATAAGTTTTACACAATGTAAGCATTATTGGCCAATGGGAGGTCACCACATGGTTTCCTCTCATTGGCCCTCCTATGCCACATGTCATTACATCATTGGATCGCTTGGATGCCTGGGGGTACTTTCCAACTTAACCTATCAAGTGTCATGACATGTCACCCTGAAGCTACCACTTTTCAACCTCTGATCCTTCCATGTGTCTCTCTCCAAGCCTGCCACATGTCACTTCATGGTTCAATTTTTCCCTGGTTGAGCTGAACTTTGACCACCCATAAATTTTTCATACAGACTCTGTTTGACTTTCCATATGCATCGTCAGAAAGATGGTGATCTCTTCACAATGATGTCCTTTTCTATAACTTTTGAGACAAACATATTTTGAGATTTTCTAACCCTTTCTAGGTCCCTGTGAGCATCCCAGATCATCCTAGACCTTTGTGAGTGTTCCTGTATCATCCAAGGTCATTGATCGATCCTCATAAGCCAAACCCGAGATTCCATGCCAATGGTGTGGTGGGTTCTATTTCCAATGTATTTTTGGGCTATTTGGATAGATAGTTGGGACAATTGATTATTGCATCAAACCCACCAGCTGTTACACCCATCACTCAAACTGCTAATATCCTTGTTCAAACCTCCAATATGAATTCAGTGCATTTGTGTGAGAATCCTCAACAACCTGTAGGTAAGAAAAGGGACAAGAAGAAAAATTATAATAATGAATATAGGACTCTGCAAGAAAAAAACATTGCTAGTGGAGGTGCGAAAGATAAAGAAAAGATGAAACATCATTGCAATATTTGTGGGGAGAACTATATTTCTCATCAATGTCAAAAAATGGATGATATTCATCAATATTTTTCCCAACAAAAATATTCCTAGTATCCTATTATATTGAGAAATCCATTCCTCCACATCATCAACAAATGTTTGCATCAAATATTTCCCCTCCACAAGTGGGCATGGTAGGTACCCCTTAGTTGGGGTACTTGTTCATCCTCTAGAAATCCATTTCCTCCACATGAACTTCTCATCATCCTTGAGTGACTAGGTGTTCATGTGTGACCAATCTAAAAGCTCTAGCTTGAAATTATGAGAATCCTAAGGTTGGTCCTTCGAATCAAAATCAATTTCCCTCTTCACTTACTGGTGGACCTATCCATATATAGAATCCACCACTCAATACAACTCTTTTCCACCGAAGGGTGTTCTGTGTAGATCAACACATAATCCTAACACATGGACTACCCACAATTATAGCATAGTGGAGGATTTTTCCTAGGAACCATGTGTGATGTATTCTCTTGAATGTTTGTAAATTTATCCAAAAAAGCACAAGGAATTGTTGTAATATATAGGTGGGGTTTACCCCTTATATTCCAATGTGATTACATTTTATATGGACCAAATTTGGCATAGGATCTCCCTTAAAATTTATTTTCAGATTCAATTGATGGTATGTGGGAAAATTATCTTTTGAATGGTTGTTGATGAAGGAGCCTCCACTTGTGTCATGTGTTGGCCCTCTACCAAGTTCTGGAGAACCTTGGTCATGTTTGACCATTTTTGGGACTTCAACAAAATGGTCAAAGACAGAACACTCAGGAGAAGCGAAGATCGCAGGATCTCGCCCCCTTTTGCAAGATTTTTGAGGATTAGGGTTTATGTAACAGGTATGGGATGTCGACCCATGGGTTTACCCATATTTAGGCCCCATTTGTAATGTATAAATAGATATATAGGCAATGTAATAAAATAATAGACCTAGTATAATCGGCTTAGCGTGGATCTAGAGGCTTTGTGCATACTATGTGTTAAGACTTGCAGAGCTAAGTGCAAGTGATTTTAAGAAGCTTGTGTGTAGACTGTGTAAGAAGGCCTTGTGTTGTAACCTAAATCAGGGAAGGAGGATATGGAAAGGTGCGTGCATATATCCTGTCCTATGCGAAGTTGGTTTTGTGGCTCTATGCATTGAAAGAATATAATAAAGAAGACAAAGAGTTGGTGGACATAGCCCCACACTGGGGATGAACCACATACATCCTGTGTTGTAATTGCTTTGTGCTATTGATGTGATTTATTCTTAGTGATGAGTATTTATGTATGTTAGATTCATCTGATGAAGTATCTTAGTGCTCAGTGATATGAATTAATTCTATATCTGATCTATTTCTATGTGCTAAGTGCTTGGATGTGTTAAACCTTGTTGAATACTGCATTGTTCTATACTTAGGGTTTTACCTGTGATGTGAATAAAGGGTTAAATACTAATGAATACTAATTGCTAAGTGCTCTACTAAGTATTATGATCACATATATGTTTCCTAGCTAGGTTGTAGACACTTGAGTCCTGCAACCCCCCCTGCCTCTACCTCGGGTGAGAATTCATCTGCTTCGCAGGTGTTGCCGAAAGTGTCGGTAGTTAGGGTTTTGATGGTGCACTGTTGAAGCGTTGAACCCTAGGTTTTCCCCTGTGCCAAAAAATGGTTCCGTTGCTGGGACCTGAAACTGTGATTTTTGGGAACTAAGGAAAAGAGAAAGCTATGTGCGTAGGTTTGTTGTTGTGGTGCGCAGTATTCTACTTAACTTGTGAAGCTCTGTGCCAAGAAGCAAAGTCCAATCTGAGGAAAAGAGGTAATATATTAAATCTTGGTGCTTTGATAAAGGTAAGATAAGTAGAAATTTTTGTTTCGAAAGAATGGATCTAGGTATATTTGATAGATTTCATCATAGTCTGGAAACTAGGGAACAACTAGAAGAAAGAAGATGTGATATGAATAGATATGATAGAAATAGTGAAATATATGTTATTCCTATGCATAGAAAGAATTTTTGGACTAACAAGTGGATGCAGGATCCTAGAAAGAATTTTTTGCAGGTCTATCACTGTGGTCCCAATGCATAGTATAGGAAAGGTTGGGGATTTTTTAAGAGAAAGAGAGGATTGACTCTTTGTTATAGTTGCAGAAGACTAGAACATCTTGCTAAGGAATGCCCTAGTAGAGGTCCCATTTGCCTTTGTTTTAAGGATACTAGACATGAAGTTTTGGATTTCCCTAGAATGATTGCTAAAGTTGAATAGATGAACATGAGACAAGAAAACCATGAGGAAGGTCAAGAGACTAAGAATAGGCCAAAGAACCAGAGGAGGAAGAGCTCCAGTCCTATTACAAAATCATAGAGGAGGACATGGAAGAAATAACCAAGGAATGGACTGCAGAGTTCCTTATACCAGTCGAGCAGATAGAACTCTCTGACCCCAACATCATCGGAATTCCTATAGTCACTCGAGAAGAGTATGATGGACCCAGCAATAGCAGAAGGAAGAAGTACAAGAAATGAACAATGCATCAAAGAAAACTACACCATATTCACCAGGAGGAGGAGGAGATGACGAAGTAGACCAGGAAGAGAATGAAGGTTAATAAAACAAACAAGAACATGGCGAAGTGACATCACCTAAGGATCCCATCACAAAGGCTAAGACATCCAAGAAAAGAAAGGTTTCCTGTAAGAAACCATCAGCACGAAAGAAATCATGAGCAAATAAGCCTCAATTACAGACTGTACTCATGGTGGATGATATTGACCTTATCATCGCAGCTGTATCAAACACCTCGAAGGATAGTTTGCAGTGAAATGAAGCCAAACAAGAGACAATGTTTGCAATATCGAGGCAGAGTTCAAAGGGGTACAACAGGCTATTTATTTGAGTCGTGTAGTGTCTACTGCACCATTTTCATTAGGGGGCATAGAAGTAGGATTTGAGTTTTCCCAGCTATGCAGATTAGCATATTCGACAGAGGCTCGCCTTCGTCGGGTCCAGGAGGAAAAGGAGAAAGCCATAGAGGCATTAAAGCAAGAAAAGGAGGAATCCTTAGAGAAACATCAAATTGCACAGAAAGAGAAAGATGACCTCCAAGAGAAGTTTCGAGAGGATAAAGCACATATCCAGAAGGAAAAAGAATAGCTGCTCGTAGAGTAGATTAGAGTTAAAGAAGTAGTCCCTAGAGAACTTCACTCTATGCTGGGCCTCACACAGATAGAAGAAGACATAGTGGAGAGTCAAATGGAGAAGATCGTTGAAGCTATTCAACAGCTTCAAGCAAGAGTGGCAGAACTGGAACTGCAAGAAGTGCCAAGCACTCCACAGGAAGTGCAAGACCAGAGAGAAGAAACTGCCAGTAGTGTAGTAGAAAGAATCAAGGTTTTGGCCTTGGAATGTAATCTACTCAACAACCATAGTGCACAGACCTATGAGCGCCTCGCAGAGGACCTAGAACTAAGAGAATTAGAAGCACAACCTTAAGAGGAAAAGCAACAAGCATCAACAGTGCAAGCGTAGCTGAAACTACTTTCAGCAGTTGAGAAGATGAAAATTTCACAAGAACAATGCGCAATTCAGCAACAGGTCCATGCAATCTAGAGTAAAGTCATGGAAGTGACCCAGAGACTTCAGTCGGTACAAGATGAAGCCTACACACTTTTTGAGGAGATCGAAGGACAAGGCACATAGCTGGAACAAATGGTCACCATAGTGGAACAATGCTTGGAAGGACCGGTCACAGAGAAAGTCATCCAAGAGTTCACCGAGCAAGAGACTCTGGCAAAGCAGCAAGTTGAGGCAGCTCAATCCAAGCTCGAGGCCTTTGAAGAAGAGTTTCTCAGGTCAGACTGACTCAGGATGAGTCACAGGTGAGTTTTGGGGGCCTGTTGACCCTCGACCAAGTTCTGGAGAATCTTGGTCGTGTTTGACCATTTTTGGGACTTCGACAGGTTGGTCGAAGACAAAATGCCCAGGTGAAGCAGAGATTGCGGGATCTCGCCCCCTTTTGCGGGATTTTTGGGGATTAGGGTTTATGTAACATGTATGGGATGTGGGCCCATGGGTTTACCCGTGTTTAGGCCCCATTTGTAATGTATAAATAGATATCTAGGCGATGTAAGAAAAGAATATACCTAGTAGAATCGACTTAGTGTGGATCTCGAGGCTTTGTGCATACTATGTGTTAATACTTGTAGATGTAAGTGCAAGTGATTGTAAGAAGCTTGTGTGCAGACTGTGTAAGAAGGCCTTGTGCTGTAACCTAACTTGGGGAAGGAGGATCTAGTGAGGCGTGCATAGATATCCTATCCTATGCAGAGTTGGTTTTGTGGCTCTGTTCATTGAAAGAAGATAATAAAGAAGATGAAGATTTGGTGGACGTAGCCCCACACTGGGGGTGAACCACGTACATCTTGTGTTGTAATTTATTTGTGCTATTGATGTGATTTATGCTTAGTGCTAAATATTTATGTATGTTATATGCATCTAATGAAGCATCTTAGTGCTTAGTGATATGAATGAATGCTAGCTCTAATCTATTTCTATGTGCTAAGTTCTTGGATGTGTTAGACCTTGTTGAATGCTATGTTGTTCTATACTTCGGGTTTTACCTGTGATGTGAATAAAGGGTTAAATTCTAATGAATACTAACTGCTAAGTTCTCTGCTAAGTATTGTGATCACAGATATGTGTCCCAACTAGGTTGTAGACACTTGATTCCTACAACCCCCCCTGTCTCTACCTCGGGTGAGACTTCATCTATTTCACAGGTTTTACCGAAAGGGCAGGTATTTAGAGTTTTGGTGGTGCACTGTTGAAGAGTTGAACCCTGGGTTTTCCCCTGTGCCAACATCATTTCCATGTCATGTTGGAGAAATATCTTCTCTCGAAATATTGGTATGTATAACACCATTCTTAAGGAATTTAATGGACATGTGTTTCAGCCTCATGGGATCCTTACCACATTTCCCATAGATTTAGGTGGTAATATTGTTTTAGTGGAATTCGTAGTGGTCGATGCCCATATTGGTCCTTAATATTTTCCTAGTTGTTAGTAGAATGATTCCAAGGATCCTTGGAGCTAAAAATAAAATTGGGTTTTTAGGATACCTTGTTCAATCAAGTGTGTTAACATACTCAATAATTCCTCACAACTCATATAGTATTTCAGACATGATGATTAGATAAAACATTTAGCATATAAGGTGAATTTACCTTCTATGTATCAGAATATTAGGGTTTAAATAATAAACGAGCATTTGAAAGAGATATATATGCATAAAAGGTATTCTTTGAAAATAAATATTGTAAGGATTGTTTCGAAGAAAACTTGTTGAGCAATGGAGAATTCAGCGGTACAAACAATGATACATTTTGAGTTTATTTAGGTTGTATGCTTCGCATAACTCATCATTCAAAATATCAAAAATTCTACATATATTTGACTGTTCTGGAAACAATAATGGAAAAATGTTGGTCATAACCTGAAATCAATCTCATTCACACATGGAACCAGACACATTTACAACATATATAGTTCCAAAACTATTGTTTAGAGATTTTATTGATGAATATTTCATAATACATTTCAGAATGGAAGAGGTGGATCTCAAGAAGATAATACAATGGAATAAAAGGAATATGGATTTTACAAACTGATACTCCAAGAAGTCATTGAATCTATATAAGCATGTTTCATTCCTTCTCATAATATATCATGTGCTTGGAGTTGGGCTAATCTTTGAATTTTGAGATTAAGATACTCTTCCTCTCTCTATAGGCTGATAAAAATTGACTAATATGACTTATGACTCCTTTATAGATGTATTTCCATGACAAAACCACTTCTTTAACTATATACTATTTCTTGATTATTGATACCATTTCTTGATTCTTGAGTGGTTTTTATTTAACAAAACAAAATTACTTTTTACATATGTAAAAATCAATTAAAAAAACTACTTATGAAGAAGATGGGCATGTGCCACTTGTTTGACCTTACCTTGGCATATGTAACTTTTGATACTGACACATATTCTTCCATACCTTTCCCATTGGATATTCTAGTTGGTTTAGATTCCTTTTTAAATCATCCAAATTAGTGAACCTCTCGTATGATGGTGGAGGGAGATTCTTAAAAATCATTTTCAGAGTGTACAATAATATAAAGTCCCTAGACATCATATCCATGACATCCTAGCCTTTCAGGGGTCCTTCCAATTGTGAAAAACTAGCATCCTCATTCCTTTTTTTATCCAAGAGTTTCTAATAATTATTCTATAGATAGAGGTTGTTGATTAAGGTTGGTTGTCATTGATGTCAACCCTTGAAGAAAGAC
>ML778593.1:117549-131882 GCA_009831015.1 Picea engelmannii | reverse complement strand
ACTGGTGTACTGTGTATGTGTGTGATTGTTTATTTATTACTACTCATTATTGGATAATAATTCTACATTGATATAACATTTGAAGAAAAAGGATTATAATTACGTTATTACTGATTCACCCCCCCTCTCAGTAATCCAACAAAGGTCACCACTACCATCCCACAAATTAGGAAATTCAAATTTGACCACTTTGTTGGTTGCGAATCCTAATTATCTTACTGAATCAAAGGTTTGTTTTAGTTGTGTTTGGATCCCATTTCCTGATGGGGGGGTGCGGGGGGGAATTTTCCCCCCACTATTGTGGTCAAGGGGGTGTAGGTGGGGGTAGAGATAATTAATCAATCCCCCCCTGGATGGGGATTCGGGGAAGTGCCCCAAAAGTTAATTTTTGGGAGAAATTATCTTATAAAATATTGTAGTTTCATCGTCAATCTAAACTGTTCATTATAAGGTTGCATATCTAATGGTAGAAGTTATGTTAGGGACTTTTTTCCCTATAAGGAAACCCTCTTCGAGGTAATTGTATTGCGGCTATGTATGAGAGTGAATATTGTGTTATGAAAGAGGAGACAGTGAGAGAAAGAAGAGGAATTTACAATGGGTGTGTTGTAGGTTGTATCCCTTCATTTTCTAGATAATAATAAAGGAAGGACCTGGAAATTTCTCTTGTGGATGTATCCCACATTGGGTGAATCACGTATATACGTGTCTCTATTGTATTCTATATATTTTTTGTTTTATATTTTCATTTGTTTTATTTTATTTCTCGGTGATCCTGTTTTTTCTAACACCCTGTATCAAAGCCAAAGGTAACTCATAGGAAAAGAGGGCTCCTGGTTTGAGTGGGAGAAATGGAGGAAGATAGAAATTTTAAGTTCAATAAATTTAATGAACAAACTACCACTTATAGAAGATGAAAATGCAAGACTATCTATATCAGAAGGATCTTTTCCTATCGTTGGGCGGAAAAGCAAAGCAGTCGTGAGTATGAAAGATGAAGAATGGGATATTCTTGACAGAAAGGCACTGGGAACAATACGAATGTTCTTGGTAGCATCAATGGATTTCAATATTTCAAAAGAAACAATAACAAAGGATCTAATGAAGGAATTGGCTAAATTATATGAAAAACCCTTGGCCTCCAATAAAGTATTTCTAATGAAGCGATTATTTAATATGAATATGTCAGAAGGTGGGCATGTTGTTGATCATTTAAATGAATTTAATATAGTTACTACTCAACTAAGTTATGTAAAAGTGGACTTTGATGACGAGGTTAGGGATCTTCTAATCATGTGATCATTTTCATAAAGTTGGAATGGCTTGGTCATGGTTGTAAGTAACTTTGTCTTTAGTTCAAACACTCTAAAATTTGATGATGTTGTTGGTGTTATCCTTAGTGAGGAAATGCAATGGAAAAGTATAGGTGAGACATTAGGTAATGCATTGATCATGGATAAAAGGGGAAGACAAAAGGATAGAGAAAATGGATCGGGAAACCGTGGGAATTCTAGTAAGGGAAGATCGAAGTCCATACTAGGAAAGACAAAGTGTTGGAATTGTGGGAAGAAAAGACATATGAATAAATATTGCAAAGCTCGAAAGAAACAAATATATGGACATCAGGAGAAAACTAAGGAATCAAATGGAACAGGTGATGTTTTACAAGATGCTTTGATTATTTCTTTATATAACATTATTGAATCTTGGGTAGCATATTCAGAGGCTTCATTTCATGCCACACTCCATAGGAATTTTTTCTAAGATTATGTTCAATGTGATTTTGGATAGTTTCATTTGGGTCATGATGCACCATGTAAAATTGTTTGAATGGGAAAGGTACAAATAAATCAAAATAATGGAAACCAATGGTTGTTGAAAAAGGTGAGACATGTTCTAGATCTAAGAAAAAATCTAATTTCAACAGGGTAGTTGGAAATTGAATGCTATATATTCTACACTTACATATAAGGAATGGAAGGTCACCAAAGGATCACTAGTGATAGAAAAATAAGATAAGGTAGGTACATTGTATTTATGTATTGGCAATACTCACTCTTATATCTCTTTAGCTTATACATGAGTGGATACAACACTGTGGCATCATAGACTTGGACACATGAGTGAGAAGGGGATGCAGATTCTTTGCAAAATTAATTTGTTTCCAGATCTTAAACAAATTGATTTTGATTTATGTGAGAACTATTTTTACAAAAAACAAAAGAGAGTCAAATAAATCAGAGTTGGAAAGGAAAAGAAGAGTGAAAAGTTAGATCTTGTGCATACAAATGTATGGGGACCAACTCAAGTATCATATATTGGTGGATCTTGTTATTATATTACTTTTATTGATGACGCAATTAGAAAAACTTCGGTTTATTTCATTCAACAAAAATATGATGGTTTTGACACTTTTAAGAAATGGAAAGCTTTGGTTGAGAATGAGATAGGGAAAAAGATGAAGTGTCTCAATTCATATAATGGATGTGAATATTACAAAAATTATTTTGATGATTATTCTTCATACCATGGGATTCGTAGAGAGAAGATAGTTCCAAGAACACCACAAGAAAATGGTGTGTTAGAAAGGATAAATAGGACAATCATGGAGCGTGCAAAGAGTATGAGATTGCATGCAAGGTTCACTTGCAATTTTGGGCAGACATTGTAGATACCATTGTTTACTTAATAAACAAAATGCCTTAAATATCCTTGGATGGTGGCATTCCAGAGGAGGAATGGATAGGTAAAAAGGTAAAATACTCATTTCTGAATACTTTTGATTGTGAAGCATTTGCCCATATTGATAAATAAAATAGAACAAAGCTTGAGGAAAAATCCAAGAAGTGTACCTTTATTGGATACAATGTTAATGATTTTGATTATCTCTTATGGGATTATGAAAATCACAAAATCGTTAGGAGTAGATATGTCATATTCAATGAGAAGGTAATGTATTAGGATTAGTTGCAGGGAAAGAAATAGGAAAAGGAAAACACAGAATACACAATGCTTGATGAAATCAAAGAAAATGAAATTCCAAAGGTACCAAAAAAACAAAATGTACAGCAAAAGGAAAAGTAGGAACCTCAGAATCCTGAAAGTGTTGTTAGAATATATACCAAGTTAAGTAGAACCTATGAATGATACTCTCCTTCATTGCCTTATTTATTGTTGATTGACTCTGGTGAACCAGAAAGTTATGAAGAGGCAATGCAGGTAGACACTAAAAACAAGTGGGAGCAAGGAATGAAAGAGGAAATGGAATCCTTGGTAAATAACCATACTTGGGACTTGGTTCAGTTTCCTGTAGGAAAAATAGCATTGTAGAATAAACGGGTTTATAGGTTGAAGGAAGCATATGAAGGAAAAAAGAAATACAAGGCTAGACTTGTTGTAAAGGGGTTTGCACAAAAGAAAGGTATATATTTTGATGAAATATTTTCTCCTGTTATTAAAATGAATTCAATTAGGACTATTTTAATTCTTGTGGCAGTAGAATATTTTCATATTTAACAGTTAGATGTAAAAACAATTTTTCTCCATAAGGATTTGGAGGAAGAGATTTTTATGTAGCAACCACAGGGATACAAGGTCAAAGGAAAGGATAATTTGGTAGGCAGGTTGAAGAAGATATTTTATGGCCTAAAGGAAGCTCCAAGATAGTGGTATTTGAAGTTTGACAGGTGTGAACATCTTTATTTTTAGGGTAAGGTTGAAAGTTTGTTCTGAGTTTACAAATTCATGCCTTGGTCTTGGGAATATAAAGGAATTCCTAATTGAGTCACATTGTGTGTGTGTGTGTTTTGTTTCATGGGATGATTCAAAGTTTTTAGGTCATTGATCAAATAAAAGATAAGATGCATCTCAAAAGAGAATCAAGTTATAAGTCTGAGTCAAATACTTTTTGTGTGAATTTCATGATACATCATTACATATCATGAAAGACATGAAATATTTTTAAAGGTGTATAGGATGTCTATCACATGAAAGGATTTGTAAACGTCCTTGGTTTTTTAGTTTGAAATAATTTCACAAAGTGGGAAGTGGTATGTTAAAGTCGAGTCATAAGTCTAAGAGGGAAAGTCATTTCTAAGGGCATCAATGATCATCATCACATATGATGAAGTCAGCAAAAGGGTTACGATCACATTTTATGTCAAATCTACCTTGGTTGCTGAAAACATGTGCGCGTTGTGAAAACGTGTTGTGCAAGTTACTTGAAGTAAGTTGGAAAGTCTTATCATCCAAAACAAATACTTTCCCTTTCAAAATCTCTTCCTATCAACTCATGCATGTATCTTTTCCACCTTTTGTCTATTTTCATGCATCCTCGACCTGTGAATCAACCATTTACTCTCGAGAAAGCTCCAAGAATCCTCTACTATGCTAACCAGTTTCCTCGCTATGCAAATCATGCGTAGGCTTTCTCGCTACACAAGTATTACAAGCACATAAGGAGAGAAAGGTAAGGAAGAGGTGATGGGTATATAGGTTTTGAAGTAAGCACGGGTTTTCCAGCAAGCTACTACCACCAAAAGTTGCACAGGTTTCAAGAAAAATCAATGCGATATGAAAATTGTCTACACAAACGTTGTAGGTAGCACTTGCGCAACATTAGCCTCAGTTTTCTATGCAAAGGTGGCAGATTTACCCAACAGTGCACAAAATTCCTCAAATTTGTCTCTAGATGTAGTTGATGACTCATCACAACATCAAACTTGAATTATACTTAATATCTATGATTGTAAAATATTTTTTGTTTTACATTTAAGATGGTCAAAAACAAATTTACTATTTTTAGTAAGTTGTTTAGGAATTGTTATCCTTTGATGTAACTAGATCCATTATTATAAGTGGCAGTAGTTCAACTCCTAGTATCCTAGTGTGGAAATAGGCTAAGATATATTTGATCATTTTTTATGTGAAGAGGAGGGGGGTTAGACTTGCTTGAAAAAAGCCTTCCTTTGTAGATGGAAAACTCTGTATATATTCATGAATTTTAAATACAAGTAGAGAATGTTTTTGATAGTAGAGATTCATCATGTTGTACTTTTTCAGTGTGTTTTCCTCTAGTTCACATTAATTGTTCTTTATCCTAAAGCATAGCTAAGAGTAAATAATTGGAATTCATCCTTGAGAGATGCTCCCTTCATATAGTTAATACAGGTGTCATGTTTTAATGATTGGAGATCTAGAATTCACCCTTTGTTAGGTGGTATGTTCATTATAGTCATCCTTTATGTTATTTATTCTAAATTTACAATTGAAAATTCATCCTTATTATATGGTCTCATTCATAATGGGATTTTCTTATTCATGTTTTTCCATCATCTAAATACTAATTATTGCTAAAAGGTATGCTTACTTTTCCTCTGTTCCCTCTGGAGTACATAGTTGTGTTAATCTTCATAGTATATCTCATAAGTTGACTCCATTTCCCAATGGAATATACACTTATCCCTTCCCCAATCTTTTTAAACTTGGATTTTGACAGAATATCTAGCCATTGCACTGGTTACAAAACTAGTTACTAAGGTAACAATGGGTGACCGAGTTGCATGAGAGAGGCCTCTCTGAAACTGGAAAGGCTAGATTCCAGTTTCCAAGAGGTTTTTCGTTACCTCTGGGTTTCTTTGATGCATCCCAAAGAAATTACAAAGTGAAAATATTTTTTGGCGTCGTTGTCGAGGAACGAAGGTGAAACTTCCCTGGAAGAAATGACAAAGTTCAGATCTGATCATTGACGGTGGACAACAGTTAGACACAAGGAGGCTATAAATCATCCACCCGGGGACTCCATTTTCATAAGAATCATATTTCAGAGATTTCATGGTGACTCCACTCGCCGAAGAATGATTCCATATATACAAGGTATGCTCCAATGAATCGATCTCACATTCCTCATTTTCCAAATTGCCTTCCTCATATAGATTGGAAAACGTATCTGCCTAGTTTCAAAGATGGGAAAGCAGACAATGTTTCTCTTCATTTAGTTAAATTTCACATGCATGTGCGTAAGATGAGGGTTAAATTTTATGAAAAATTCCTGATGAAGATGTTCATGGTATCCTTGGAGGGAAATGCACAATTATGGTATGAAATATTGCCAAATGCTTTTTTGTGTTCTCTTAGAGATTTTCATACAACATTATATGAGCATTTTAAATAACATTATCCATCTTTACTGCTGGTAAAAAAATGTTGTGAACATTTTGAAAACTTCATTGAACATCTGGAAAATTTTTATGGTGATGAAGAGTTCATGGATGAATAAATACTAGAATATTTGTACGAGAACCCTTTTCAACACCAAGAAGAAGAAGTAGATACTAGCTGCTATGGTAATCAGGACAATTGTCAGCAGATTATAGCTTCTCCCTTGGCTGAAAATGTAATGAATCAACATATTGATGAAATTTATGTTTCATACCATGAAATTGGTGAAGACTTGCAGTAGTTTTGTCAATTTTTGTGTGACAAAGAGAAAGATCAGGGTAGACAAACAAATCGTTCTTCGGTCCTTTCATTTTATGAAACTGCATATACATAAAATTCAGGTAGTAAGGCTACATATCACGGTCTCCAAATAAATTCATAGGAGGGTAAACATGATAGGAAACAAAATCTACTAATCAATTTTTCTTTACAAGACAATTTCATCACTAAATTGCAAAGAGATAGTGAAGAAGAGAAAGGTGTTTTAGATCCCTCGAAAGGTGCATAAATTATTCATGATTTTATATCTTTTGAATTGATAAATTCATAATTTTTTAAAGGTCAAGATGAAATTCTTGTTGAAATACATGAAGGAGCATTTTCAAGTTTTTTTCAAACACATGAGATTGTTATTTCATATGAATTTATTCAAGAATATACAAAGAATGTCCTTTCCGTGGATGATGTGAGAAGTGAACATATTGTTGCACTCTAGTTTGAAAAGGGTCAACCAAATGAAATATTTTCTTGTCTTTTTGCTCATCGTCAAGAAAGGAAAACAATAATGCATCATCTTCAAGATTATTATGAAAATCTATTGGAATCATCAGTAGAAATGAATTTGTTGTTGTTCATAAGAAATGAAGTAAGTCATTGTTGGAATGTGGAATTGTCACTCTTTAAGTTTTTCTTTTTACTTGGAGAATTTGAATATAGGCTTCAGTTAAGTTTCCAGCTAATGGATTGGTTGCATTGGAATTATTGTATCACTTGATCTAACAGTTATTTCAACATATTAGAGTAGGATTGTGTGCAATAATCTTGAAGATCAAGAATCCTTGACAGTTGGTTTTCAACATGAGGTTCTCAGTATGGTTTTCAATAGTTATCAATTTTTAGTGTTCATAATTTTCTTTTCAGCAGTGAGTTTACAGTACAGTTTGCAATTTGCTTGGTTAAGGATTGAAACAGGTTGCAAACAGGGTTTTGGATCATCCCAATGGATAAGGCACATGGTCTATTGTTATTTTCTACCTCACTGGGAGGATATCATCCCCATTGGAGCCAAATGTTAGCATCTTTATTTTTAGGGTAAGGTTGAAGGTTTGTTCTGAGTTTACAAAGTCATTCCTTCGTCTTGGGAAGACCAAGGAATTTCTTATTGAGTCACAGTGTGTGTGTGTGTGTGTTTTCATGGGATGATTCAAAGTCCTTAGGTCATTGATCAAATAAAAGATAAGATGCATGTCAAAAGAGAGTTAAGTTATAAGTCTGAGTCAAATGATTTTTGTGTGAATTTCATGATACATCATTACATATCATGAAATACATGAGAAATTTTTAAAGGTGTATAGGATTTCTATCACATGAAAAGGTTTGTAAAGGTCCTTGGTTTTTTAATTTGAAATAATTTCACAAGGTGGGAAGTGGTATGTTAAAGTCGAGTCGTGAGTCTAGGAGGGAAAGTCATTTCGAAGGGAATAAATGATCATCATCACATATGATGAAGTTAGAAAAAGGGTTACGATCACTTTTCATGTCGAATGCACCTTGGTTGCTTAAAAAATGTGCACGTTGTGAAAACATGCTACACAAGTTACTTGAAGTTGGAAAGTCTTATCATCCAAAAAAGGTATTTTCCCTTTCAAAAACTCTTCCTATCAACTCGTGCATGTATCCTTGCCATATTTTGTCTATTTTCATGCATCTACGACCTATGGATCAACCATTTCCTCTTGAGCAAGCTCAAGAATCCTCTATTACGCAAACTAGTTTCCTCACTACACAAATCTTGTGCAGGCTCTCTCGCTATGCAAGTACTGTAAGCACACGAGAGAAAGGTCAGCAAGAGATGATGGGTATACAGATTTTGATGTAAGAACATGTCTCCGACAAGTTTCTTCCACCAGAAGTTGCACATGTTTCAAGAAAATCAATGGGCTATGTAAACGTTGTAGGTAGCACTTGTGCAATGTTAGCTTCAGTTTTCTACGCAAAGATGGTAGAGTTACCCAAAAATGCACATAATGCCTCAAATTGGTCTCCAGATGTAGTTGATGACTCATCATAACATCAAACTCAAATTATACTTAAGATCTATGATTGTAAAATATTTTTTGTTTTACATTTAAGATGGTCAAAATCGAATTTACTATTTTTAGTAAATTGTTTAGGAGTTGTTCTCCTTTGATGTAACCATATCCATTATTATAGGTGGCAGTAGTTTGACTCCCAATAGCTTAGTGTGGAAATAGGCTCATATATATTTGAACATTTTTAATGTAAAGAGGATGGGGGCTTCGACTTGCTTGAAAAATGCCTTCCTTTGTAGCTGGAAAAATATGTATATATTCATGAATTTTAAATACAAGTAGAGAGTGTTTTTTTATAGCAGAGATTCATCATGGTGTACTCTTTCAGTGTGTTTTCCTTTAGTTCACATTCATTTCACTTCTATTATTTCTTCTAAAGCATATCTAAGACTAAATTATTGGAATTCATCCTTGATAGATGTTCCCTTCATATAGTTAATGCAAGTGTCATGCTTTAATGATTGCAGGTCCAGAATTCACCCTTTGTTAGGGGCTTTGTTCATTGTAGTCAGCCTTTATGTTATTTATTTTAAAGTTACAATTGAGAATTCATCCTTATTAGATTATCTCATTCATAATGGGATTTTCTTATTTATGTCATGCCATCATCTGAATACTATTTATTGTTGAAAGGTATACTTACTTTGCCTTTGTTCCCTCAAGAGTACATATCCTAGAAGTTGACTCCATTACCCAATGGAATATACACTCAACCCTTCCCCGATATTTTTAAACTTGGATTTTGACATAATATCTAGCCATTTCACTGATTACAAAACTAGTTACTGAGGTAACACTGGGTGACTGAGTTTCATGAGAGAGCACTCTCTAAAACTGGAAAGGCTAGATTCCAGTTCCCAAGCAGTTTATGGTTACCATTGGGTTTATTTTATGTGGCCCAAAGAAATTATAGAGTGATAAAAATAGTTTTATGACAGAGAAAGGTTATAGTAGATGTCATTCTGATCATCATGTTTATTTTAAGAGTCTAGAAAATGAAAGCTATATTATCTTGCTATTGTATGTAGATGACATGTTTGTTGCAGGTTTTAACATGCAAGATATAAATGTGCTCAAGAATAAATTAACTGATTCATTTGCACTGAAGGATTTGGGTGTTGCAAAGAAAACCCTTGGTATGAGAATTCCAAGAGACAGGAAAAATCATAAATTGACATTGTCTTAGGGTGAGTACATAGAGATGGTGTTGGAGATATTTAAAATGAAAAATGTAAAACCAGTTAGTACACCTTTGTCCAACCATTTCAAATTAACCAAGGAAATGTGTCCCAAGACACAAGAGGAGTTAAAATACATGTCTAGGGTCCTTTATTCATCAATAGTTGGCATCTTGATGTATGTTATTGTGTGCACAAGACCAGATATTGCCCATGCAATGGGATTTGTGAGAAGGTATATGAACAATCTAGGTAAATAACATTGGGAGCAATTAAAGTGGATTCTTAGGTATTTGAGAGGCAGTACTACTCATGATTTTTTTTTGAAGGTTTAGACATTGTTCTGCAGGGATATGTTGATTCATATATGGAAAGTGATAAAGATAGTAGGAGGAGCACCACAGGGTATGTTTTTATTGTAGGTGTAATAGTAGTAAGTTGGATTTCAAAAATGGAAAAGGTTGTTGCACTTTCAATAATGGAAGCAGAGTATATTGTTGCCACAAAGGATATTAAAGAGATTATTTTCTTACATAGGTTTATGGAGGAATTGGGAAAGAAGTAGAAGAATATAAATTTGTATTGTACATCCATGTATTTTCATTCATCTTGCAAATAAATTATCCTTCCATTCTAAGACTAAGCATATAAAACTCAAGTACCATTTCATATGATTTGTTTTGGAAGATGGACAATTGAAGTTGGAAAAGATACATACTATCCAGAATCCTACATACATGTTAACAAGGGTAGTAACCAAGGAGAAACTGAGTTCTTGCTCAATTTTAGTTGGCCTCCAATCATGAAGGTGAAGATTAGAAATTATCTAGATCCAAGGTGGATCATAGTCTAGTAGGTATAACAATAGTGGATTTATTGTGATCAATCTCCAAGTGGGAGATTGTTGGTTGTGGAGAATGATTATCTTCCTGATTCAGATGTTTGTTTCAGTTGTTTTTGGATCTCAATTCTTGATGGGGGGGTGTGGGGGGGATTTCCTCCCACTATTGTCGTCAGTGGGGTCTGGGGGTGTTCATTATAAGGTCTCATATCTTATGGTAGAAGTTATGTTAGGGATTTTTTCCCTATAAGGAAACCCTCTTTTTGTATGAGAGAATTATATTGCAGCTATGTATGAGAGTGAATATTGTTTTCTTAGAGAGGATATGGTGATAGAAAGAATACGAATTTAGAGCGGGTGAGAGAAAGAATAAGAATTTACATCGAGTGTGTTGTAGGTTGTATCCATTCATTTGGTGGATAATAATAAAGGAAGGACCTGACAATTTATCTAGTGGATGTAGATCACATTGGATGAACCACATATATCTGTGTCTCTATTGTATTGTGAACATTTTGTGTTTTATTTCCACATTTTTTTTATTTTATTACTCAATGATCCTGTTTTTCCTAACAAACTTTACTAAAAATATTCTTGAATGCAAAAATATCACTAGTAAGCTTATGAACCTTATATTGTGTACTTTTCATGAGTCTCTTCTTGTCCAAGACCTTCTTAGCATCCATAATGAGGCTAATTTTGTAATCTATGTTCAGGTATTTAAGATCCTCCTTGGATCTACTATTTGGGAACTTGATTAGACCACTAGCCATTCGTGGCTTGCCTTCCAACTATGAACCTATTGTTATGATGTCTTTGACTACTGTAGAAATAAATTCAAACTCTTCTTGGATTAATTTGAATTGATCCCAATTCTAAAATATTGTTATTGATATTTGGTACCAAATCATGTGTTTGTCTCCTCTTAATGTTTCTTTACCTGGGACCTTTTGCTTCATCTGAACCAATTCTTGTTCAACATGTTCCTTTGTAGTTCTTACTTGCCCTAAGATTACCTCTCTACTCTTGGCCTACTCTTCTAACTGTGATATTTTGGCCAAACTTAATTTGAGCTTATTATTGATAGAGTTAAGCTCTACCTCCTTTACACTGATATCTAACATGACCTTGGAAAGGCCCTCATCTGAATCCAAAGGAAGAACTAGCACTTTAGGCTCCTTATATGTCTACAATTTGTTTTGCATATAAATTGTCTTTGATTTGTCTAGTTCAACTTGAAACAATAACAAAATATCCATGCCATCATAACTATGCTAAAAAGCATTAATTGTAGTTTAAACAAGGGGGTCAAAATGTGGATGTTACAAAAAATATGATAAAAAAAGTAGTTTTTTCTTTCCCTCCAAAATTATTTACCCTTATGGTCAACATCATCAACTTGAATCATATTGGTTCTTTTAAAGTTGATGTTGATCACACCTTTTTTTGTTTTGAGGCCCATTTTTTACCTCAAAATTTCTTTAATGTAATTGAATATTTTTTAACTCTTGGGATGTCAATCACTTATTATTCCATAGGCAAGGAAAACTAGTGTCATAACGTCAATTGGGCCTCCACCCATGCTTCAAGGTCCTCTTTCTTCATTGCACTATTCTTATGAGGGAGTGGAAGAACTATTAAATACATTATATACATTCTATACTAACTTCCTCCTTATCTCATCACCATCCAATATTCTTATGAAGTTGTGGAAGAACTATTAAATCCATTCTATCAATATGATATTCTTGTAACTCTATTGTGATTTTCAATTATTCCCTTGTAGTTGTCATCTAGGAGGATTCCAAGCTACTAAATTGTTGCATGTGTCATGGCTTAGTGTGGTAGCTACTTCTTGTAATGCTTCTAGAGCCTCTTTGTAATAGTCCTTCTTATTTGCCACATTGATTCCACAGTTCATAGGAGTTCCCTTCCTTATATGGGGAAGATCTAATTGATATAATCAACTCATGTGCATGCTTTACCTATGATCACCACATAAATCCATAGAACCTCAATTTTTGCAATGTAATGTGGTTCCAAATTCACCAAGTCCACATTCGTATACCATTCCATAGTATTCCATTTATCTAATAAGTCAAGGAAATCCTTGGTTATGTGACTTGTGGCCTTGCAATGGGTACATATTATCCTTCTTAACTATGGGTAATCTCTAGAGCTATGTCTTATCTCATAAAAATTGTATCGTATAATGGGGCCTATGAATCCACCATTTCTACCACTTCTTTACCATCCTCCATATCCTCCTTCACCCCCTCCTTTAGTTGTTCCAATACTTACATCCTCTACATAGAAAGAGCTCCTCTCAAATATCTATACTAGTTCCTATAGGACAGGACACTTATCTATGTTATGAGTTTTAACCCTACATAAATAATATATAATGGTGGTTAGTACATAACTATACTTCTATAACAATAAACAGAGGTGTGGGGGTGGCCATAAGTCCTACAAATTTCATAGTATTATCCTGCAACATTCCCTGGGAACCTAGTTGGTGGTGGCATCGATTTGGGTTTTGCAACTCCAAATTTTAGTGAAGGACACTTTATCACTACAAGTCATTCCATTTTACACATAATGCACCAAACCTACTCTCATATGTTCTTGGCATGGTTCATCTCCTAAATATGTTTTGTTAGGGTTGATAATTACAACTAGAACTGAGAAAACTTAGTTGTTGAACTAGTTGAGGGTACAAACAAAATTTTGGATCTCGCTAAACTTGGATACCCATTCATCAACTTGATTTTCATTTCTTGCACCAAGGAATCCTACTAAGTATTCCACTATTGTTGCACCAAGGGCACTCTAGTAATGGGAAGTAGCCCCTAGATGAACCGCTCCTTATGTTGTGTCTCAAGGATGGAGTGTGAAATTATGTTGATAAAGTCTTGGAAACATTGATCATATTCCCAATAAATCTCACCCACCCACTATTTAATCTCATTCATCTTGGAAAAACTCTATTGCTTCGAGATCAGCCTTTGAAATTTAGCCACAAATCATGTTTTCACTTCATCCAAAATCTTGGGCATATCTTGAGGGTCTATTTGGATGAATTTCATATACCATTACATTCTCCCCATTAAATTGGTTTGGAACTCTGCTAGCTTGGTATATAAGGTTGTGACCCTATTTTCCCTCCATATTAATTCACACAAGAACCAATGTTGATTTTTATCACTAACACCTTTTCCTACAAACATAGGAAGGCACATCATTGTACTATTAGTTGCTCCATCCATGTTGTCTATTATATTACTTACTAAAAGAAAACTTTTTGGGCTTTGTTGACTAATAAAACCAACTCCTTCTCATAAAATATATTTAAAGGTCACTATTATACCTCCTTTGCTACCAATGTTACTTCCTCCACTATGTTTTTTTCCACTATTATTCTTCACCATAATACTAGAAGATGCTTGTAAACTAGAGATACAAAATAAATTAATGGTTACGTCAATATTTTTTTAATGCACAAAGGTTGGCTATTATTTTATGAGTCCCTAGACAATCACAAAGTCCAAGACCACATTCTTATGAGTCATCATCTTTATCTACTCATTAGGTGTTTTCATTATCCACTGATGAGTTTTCATTGACATCTTGTTGGAAATGATTAACAGGTAGCATATACTTGTCATTGATGGCAAGTACAGCAATAAAGATGGCATGTATGTACAAAGGATTGTTGGCATGTCCTACAGGATGACAGACAAACAAAAGAATAAGCTCAGGAGGGATAGCGCTCTTTTACGT
>ML778593.1:88878-108754 GCA_009831015.1 Picea engelmannii | reverse complement strand
TGGTCTCTATAAAGTAGACTAATATTTTTCAGTAAAAGAAAAGTGAAAAATTGTTAATAGCTCAAAACACTGATTCACCCCCCCCTCTCAGTATTTTTCCAACACATCTATATTCATAGGTGGTCAATTACATGTACTATGAATTAATATCATGAAATAATACAAGTCTTGCGAATGGATTAAATCATTTTCCGTGAAGTCCTCGTGTTGTGTTATTTTATTAACATGGTATCAGAGTTGTTATTGTATTAAGGGAATGATAGAACCATATAAGTTTTCCATGGAAGGTTATCAACTTGACTCCTTCATGGTAGTGTTCCATGAGAGGTTCAATATGAGAAGCCAATGTCAAGGTGATAAGATGAGCATGCAGTAAAACATGAGCATCCACACAAGCTACATCAATCATTCCTCATTACACAAAGGAACTTCAAGGAGGTATTTCTTTGGATATTTTAAATTGGTTAAAGATATTTTTTTTATATAGATCTATGTGATCTATTGGAGTCAAATTTCATATATGAAATTCATCGTAAATATACAAATTTTTGTAAATTTTTTTGTAGATCTAGTATATCTATAAAACCAATGATCAATCTAAAATTGTTGAGCCAAATGTCCCATTATGATCGAACCTACCACCATGACTTTGAAGTAGGTTCACCATAGTATTTCACAAAGAAAATACAAAAATAATTTTGTAATGTATGTGTCACTCCAACTAATTTTCCCAACAAAGTTTCACTCGTCAGATTGTTGCAAATCAGATCTATATTCATATCATTTTTTCATCATATATGAATCAATGAAATTGAATGTTGAATGTTATTGATTAAAAATTCAATCCATGTATATCATAGCAGGGTATATTAAGAAGTATCTATATACCTCATATCACATCGACAAAGTTTTAGATCAATTTAGAAGAGAATGTAGCTCAAAAAAAGTATAGACATCACCATATATTGATTAGCATTCAAAAACTATAGTGGTTATTGGTACTAGATATCCTTATGGTATTAATGTTCTATCTTAAGGGTCTCATACCGAGTTATAGTTCCATGGAATATGAGGAGTTGTGATCCAAAGATCTATCAAGTTGGTTCATTGTGAGAGAGCTAACCCATCTAAATACTAAATGACAACAACATAATACATGTAGACAACCATTGGAAAGCACATTCAAACATGCCATAGAAAGGTTGAAGTAAAAGAAATGAGTGTGGTCATGCTAAATGACATTCAAGTTTATCAATATTATAATCATGTATGATGAATATGCTTCACGAATAAAATGGGTATAGAAATAGAACCAAGAAATACAATATGATATATTCCTTCTACAATGGAAACAATAACAAGAGGGGTGCATCAGTCACTGGAGAAAGGGTGAATCAAATCCTATGACACCTATTGAAACTTGTGTATTTCTTCTATTACATCCCAACAAACTCATCCATAGTAATTGATATCCTCTTGACATGAAAAACATATCAATCCTATAAATAAGAGATGGTGCGGGATTCCAACCATCAATATTTGAAAGAAAGAACCACCACAAAGAAAGAGAAATAATTGAGGAATCCTTAATTAGAAAAATGTTTCCAAGGTGAAGCATCCCACGTACACACACCAGCTGAAAAGAGAGCACAATTTTTATGGAGTTATCAGTGTTTCCCATACACCTTTCATCAAGAGAGGTAAGTCTCTTCTTAACAAAACTATTTATACCTCATGAAACTATCGTTATTAAAAAATTATTTAGTTATGATCCAATGCCTTAAAAAATGATAAAAAGTCAATGAATACAGTCCACTTCGAGGGGGAAACCTCATTTTAAAATATATCCAATTCAGAATACAATATGAGATGAGATAATATAATCCTAATACTATGTCTCCTTGGTATATATATACATGATGCAAAGGGTACAATTATAATGAAAGGGTACAATTAAGGGTTCTAGCCAACCTACTAATATAACACTAGAAATGTAATAATTCAATATTTGGGGGCTTAATAGAGGGTTTTTTACATAACATGGGGATTTGTATAGGGATTGACATGTCCCTCCCCTTCAAACAAGTTTTGTCTTCAACACTTAAAAAACAATGGGTGTTTTTGCATGAAGAACTCATCTTCCCATGTCACCTCTTCCAATGGTAGGTTCTTCCATTTGATGAGGTACTCAGTAATTTCTTGATATCACATTTACTTAATCCTTGTTTCAAGGATTATTTCTAGTTCTCATATTATTTTTCCTTCTTCATTAATCTCTAGAAAAATATTTTGGACTGGGATCTTGTAACTGATTACCTTTTGTAAGCAAGAAACAAAGAATATTGGATGTAGACGTGAAGATGGAGGAAACTCAAATTTGTAATCCATACTTCCAATCCTTTGCAAGTCATTATAGGGGCCATAATATTTGGATAATAATTTATTTTAATTCTTTTGTTTCTTGATGGACATCTGTTTATATGGTTGAAGTCTCAAAAATACCCAAACCCCCACTTCAAATTCCCTTTCATTGTGATGTTGATCTACTTGTTGTTTCATCTTATTTTGTGCCATAACCAAGTTGTCCTTTAATAGTTTGAGAATATATTGTGTGTTCCCTATGTGGTCCTCCACTTCCTGAACCTTTACATTCAATTTCAAGGGATATGTGATGGATGGAGTATAATATCCATAAAGTGCTATAAATGGGGACATTTTTTATGAAGTATGCAAGGATGTGTTGTACCACCATTTTTCCAAGGGCAACCACTTGACCCATTGTGTTTCTTTATCATATGAAAATAAACAAATATATCCTTGTAGAGGATGCTAATATGAGCTATCCGAGATGGTAAGATGAACTATGAGCCAATTGATTAATCAAACAAGAAAATAATTCAATCCAAAATTTTCCAGTGAAAATTAGATCTTTATCACTTACAATAATCTTGGGGATTCCATGTAACTTTTTCACTATTTCCATGAATGTTGTGACTACTGTACTTTCTTCAAAAGGATGAGAGAGAGATAAAAAATGGGCATACTTAGTCATCCAATCCACTACTTCCATGATGACAATATTTACTTCATATTTGGGTAAACATATAATAAAATCCATTGAAACTTATGCCCAGTGTTGACTTGGTATAGATAACGGTTGTAGGAGACCTAGAATCTTGATTTCCTCTCCATTATTTTGTTGGCATACCACACATTCATACACAAAAGTTTGGACATCATCTTAAATACCTTCCCAGAAAAAAATCCTACTTGATCATGTGGTAAGTTTTCAAGAACCTTGAGTGTTCTCCTATAGGATAAGTGTGCAATTCTAGAAGGACCTTCTATTTGAGTTGGGAATTCTTACATAAATATAGGATATCATGATACCATAGAAAATCGTTATTCCATACAAACTTATATAATGCACTTGGGTTATCTCCTGTATTTATTGAATGATCTTGCATACCTATTGATATTGCTTCCATTCTATACTTGCTTCTTCCACCTAATTAGATTGTGAAATAGAAATAGCACATAGTGAACCCATTGTTCTTATTCTTTCCTTGAAAGTGCATCTTCCCCAATATTATGTTTTCCCTTCTTTTAGATAATTTCAAAGTCATAACCTAGCATCTTTATAACCCATTTATTTTCTTCTGAAGATAATTGTTGATCCAATAATTACTTCAAACTATCATGATCTATTTTTACTATGAAGTGTCTTCCCATTAGGTAAGGGTGTCATTTTTAATTGCATGTAGTATGGCCAACATTTCTTTTTCATAAATTGGTTTGATTAATTTTTTCCTTTAAGTTGGTTTCTTTCAAAGGCAAGGGGCCTTCCTTCTTGCATTAAAAATACACCAATGCTATGGCCCGAGGCATCACACTCTAGAATAATGTTTTTTGTGAATTCGGGTGTGGCTAGGATAGGAGTTGTATGCATAGCCTCCTTAAGTTTTTCAAAAGATTTTGTTACTTCTTGAGTCCAATAAAATGCTTCCTTCTTTAATAATTTTGTTAGAGGTGTTGTTATTTGACCATAGTTATTGAAAAACTTGTGGTAATATCATGTCAATCCTAATAATGCTCTAAGTTTCTTCAAGGTTTTGGGAATTGGCCATTCTCTCATAGATTTAATTTTGTTAGGGTCCACTTTTAAACCTTCATGAGATATAATATGACCCAAGTATTCCACTTTTTGAACCCGAAAGGAACACTTGGAAGGATTTTCATAAAGTTGTTGGTTTTCCAAAAATTGTAATACCCTATCAACATGTTGCACATGCTCTTCCCACGATTTGTTGTAGATTAGTATGTCATAAAAACAAACTAACACAAATTTTATAAGGAAGAGTTTGAAAATAGAATTCTTCAAGATTTGAAATGTTGAATTTTCATTAGTAAGTCCAAAGGGCATAACAAAAAACTCATAATAACCTTTATGTGTTCTCAAGGCTATTTTGAGAATGTTTTCCTACCTCATTTTGATTTGATGATATCTCAAACGAAGATCCAACTTATTAAATATTTTTTCTCCATGAAATTCATCAATGATAGGAATATGAAACTTTTCTTTGATGGTAATTTTGTTGACTTGTCTATAATATAGACACATACACCATGTACCATCCTTCATTGTAACCATCACTACTGGTGAAAAGAAAGAACTTTGTCTATCTTGAATGATGTCATCCTTTAACATTTCTTGGATCATACGCTCAATATCACTCTTTTGTGCATATGGATACTTGTAAGGCCTAATGTTAGGTGGTACAATTCTAAGTTGAAAATGAATAACATGATCATGAAATCGAGCTGGTGGAATACCCTTAGGAATCTCTCTCACTGCCTTGGAATGGTTGTTGATAACCATTTGGAGATCCATTAGAGTAGAGGATATATAAGTTTGAACATATATTGAGAACAATCATGCAATTTACAGTTGTCCCTTTTTGAGTAAATTTTGTCATGTTGTTAGAGCTTAACACTTTAGAGGGTTTATCTTGGATACCTCTAACCTAAATTTCCTTAAATTCTAAGGAAAATATCATGAAAATATATTGAAAATTAAGGGCCATTGTTCCCAATGATTCTAACCATTGGACCCCTAATACAACATCAACACCACCCATGGAAATCATGGGACTTGTTGGCAAAAATTTGGAGACCAGGGTTCTCATAGGTTACGAACAGAGGTATCATTGTAGTCTAGTCACGTTGGAATATTCAACCTTCCACAAGGGAAGGAGGTCTCACTCGAAGTGCTACCGAGACTTGTGTGAATAAAGTGAGTTAAAGAGGACACACCATCAAGTCCATCAAATTACAGTACAATTCCATACTTAAACATAAATATATCATAACATTAGAAGTATTAAACTAGTAAAAGCATTGAACAGTCCATGTTGTGCAACATTAAGGTAAATAAACACATCAAAGAAGCTTGTTTAAACAATACCACAACTAGAAATTACGCAGAACAAGACATATTGCACAGGAAAGAAACCATACATTCATCCACATAATGAAAATTTTTGGGTGCCCTAAAAATCCATCAAAGATTATCTTATCACAAGTGTATCACACATGTATATATTCACTTGTATCTAGACTTTAAAAGTAGGTCCGTAATGAGACATCTGATCTCGAATCTCAAACTCTGCATAATTGCAGTTCATGCCCAACTCTCCTTTACAGTGGCTAATCGTATTGAACTAGTAGTAAAACCTCAATGACCCAATAGAAAAATGACTCAACAATGTTCAATAACAATAAAACCCAAACACCCAACAACAACAAAACAACAACAGTAGAACCCCCAACCCATTACATAGCTCCATGATTTATATATTTTCTGCATAACTTTCTTTACTTATTTAATCTACCATTATGATTTCTTGATTTCATTTCTATATAGCATATGCTCGAATGTTTCGTCTCTTTTTGTTTCTTTTTCTAGCTATCTCATGACTATTTTTCCCTGCGGGCATGCTACCGCATAGCTTTCCACCACTTGGATCCACTGTTGGTGTATTATTTTGTTCCAAAAAATATTTATACATCCGAAAAAATTGGTGGTATTCAAAACAAAGGGCCCAATAAGCCCCGACCACAATATTTGACTCATCCTGAGTCAACCTTTTGTCAGTTTGTTGTGGTCACCTTCAAACAAAGGGTGCAACTCTGGGACAATGGAAAGGGCTTGCTTGCAGAATTTTTCATAGTGTGTAATCCTATATTTCCATTTCCTCACCAAAATCAAGGAACCCACAACAAATTCCTACATGGTGTTGACATCAGATTCCTCAGGCTTGGTGGCAAACAAGGAATTCCACTCTGTTTCAACAAGAGAGTCCAACTGTTGAATAAGAATGTACTTCTCTTGAACGATAGGTATAAACTGTCGAAGTATGGTCTTTGCATCTTTTTTAAATTCATCCATTGCATCCAGGTAGTTATCCCCAAGTTGGATCTTGACAAATTTATTCAATTTCTATATAGGGTCAACAATGGCCTGAGCTTCTGCATGCATCTATTTAACCCTTGTGCGCAACTCTTCAATGGTATTATTGTGTTGGTCTAACAATCCAACCTAGTCTGTGACTATATCAAATATTCATCGAGACTCCTCAGTCCTAGCATGAAGCAAGGACTTGACATTGGTGCCCTCTTAAAATATATTTTCAAGCTTATGGAGGAGATGTCTAGGTTTCTCCTTTTCCTTAATATAAATGGCATCCCAATTGGTGTTGGATATCTTCAATTTTTCCTGCCAGTTGCATCCATGCATATTCTCCAAGCCCGATATTTTCAATTGGCACAATTGGGCCAATGTCCTTTAGAAGGTCAAGTGCTATCTATCGAAAAGTAGGACACGCCTAGAGGATTTTTTTGGACACAACCTCGACAATAGAATCAAATTGTTCTTGCAAGTTTAGCTCAAGTTCCATGGTTGTGGTGGCAGTAATTACATCCTCTTATAATTGATATGCTCATTGTGTGAGATCTTTATTATTATGCTCAATTGTGGTGATTTTATGCTCGATATGGTCAGTGTAAGCACAACTTATTTGCAATATTTGAGGGGTAGCCAATGTGGAAATATCCCCACTAGTGGAGGAAGGATCCAAAGGTGGATGTAAAGTAAGAGGCTGACCACTTGCAATAGACTGATCAAAAACACTAGGGGTACCAATACCCTCTGGGGTAGGCAAGTGAGCTCAGAATATGTGCACAATATGGTCTTATAATTTCAATGGAAGTATGGAAAGAATAATTTTCTGCTCCAAGAAAATCTCTAGTATGGCCCTACACTATTGTGGGTCCTGCAACATTGGTGCAAATTTCTCTTTGACAAAGGCAATGTTGTGCAACGATTGTGTGTCATCATGGGAATCCATTATCTCTTACTCATGTTGATCCTACTCTTTCTGAGGGTCCTCATCCATCAGGACTTGTGTATTAGGTATTATATCTAGCTATAAATGAGAGGTTGTATTGGGGGTTCTGTCTAAGGGGACTTGGACCTGTGGAACCTAAAGGGAAGTGGATGGGAATGGGGTAGTGGTACCAATAGTTGTGGAAAAAGGGTATGTATACTATGGAAAGACTGTATCAAAATAATTATGAGCTATGGATGATGGAGGCATAGATGAGACATTAGTGGTTTCCCCATTTTTTGGATTATTGGCCTCCTCAACAATGATGGTAATTGGATCTTCACTAGAGGGTTGTTGGAACAGGGGCATACCCAGGGTTCAATGCTTCAACAACACACCAACAAAAACCCTAACTATCGACCCTTTCGACAACACCTGCGAAGCAGGCGAAGTCTCACCCGAGGTAGAGGCAGGGGGGGTTACAGGACTCAAGTGTCTGTAACCAAGATGGGACACAGATCTGTGATTGTAACACTTTGCAAAGTACTTAGAAGATAACATGAATTAACTTATCTACTTCATTCACATTTCAGAACAAACCCTAACGATAGATTAGCGCAGGAATAATGACAGAATACACATCTCACTTAGCATCATAAGTCAGATCTAGCACATTCAACATAAATAAATAACTAAGCATGCATGGATCTATCTATCATATATAACATTCAATGCACTAAGTAGATTCATAGCATAAGCATCTTAGCACAGATCAAACCATCAACACAGGATATATGTGGTTCACTCTAGTGTGGGGCTACGTCCACCAACGACCTATTCTTCTTTATTAATCTTCAATCTCTTACATTCTTTTTCTTCTGTGCACTAAGCCATAGAGCCAGGATTCACACCGAACAGGTGATCTGTGCACTGCGCACCAGATCCACCTTCCCAAAAAAAGGTCAAGACATGGAGCCAACTCCTCTATTAAGTGCAGAGCCTTACATACATGGTTTGTTGCACTAAGAAACCCAAGATTTCGTGCACTTAGCTAGTCAATCCTTAATAGATTACATTCTTTCTTATTTATACTTTTACATTTCTTACAAAAAGGCCTAATCATGGGTAAATCCATGGGCCGACATCCCATAAACCATTACAAAACCCTAAGAACCCCATTATAGGTCCACAAAGCCCAAAAAACAAGTGAGATCCGCAATCTCAGCTCTCCATGGGAACTCCATCTTTGACCAGCCTATTGAAGTCCAAAAAGTGGTCAAACCTGACCAATGTTTCCCAAAAATTGGTCGAGGGAAAACATGCCCCCAAAACTCACCTGTGACTCATCCCCAGTCACACAGATCAGGGCATTGCTTCTTTAAAGGCCTCGAGCTTGGCTCAAGTTGACTTGACTTGTTGCTTTGCCTGAGCCTCCTGCTCAGCGAACTCCTAGATCATTTGATTTCTAATAGGCCCTTCCAGGCATTGTTCCACTATCGCAACCAATTGGTCCAGTTGCAAACCTTGTCCTTCGATCTCCTCAAACACCACATAGGCTTCCTCCTGTATCGGTTGTAGCCTCTATGTGACCTCCATGACTTTGACTTGGATGGTAGTAATCTGTTGTTGGGCCACGTGCTTTTATTGTAATCTCTTCATTCTCTCAACTGCAGTGAGTGACCTCATCTGCCCTTGTACTGTCATTTCCTGTTGTTACACCTCATGTAGTTGCGCTTCCAACTTCCTAAGCTCTGGGTCTTACGTGAGGCATTCGTAGGTTTTTTCACTTTTGTTGCTTAGTGTTATCACTGAAATTTCATCCGCAAATGGTTACAAGAATTCAACATCGCCAAATAGTTATGAGGTCACCCATGGACCAAAATTACCCCAAAATCATTTCCAAAGGGTCAAAAACTATGCAACCAATGCTAAAATTAAAGTGTGTTATGACTACACAGGGTGTGCGTGCACATGCGCAAAACAAAAATGCGGGAAAATTGCACATGCACCCGATGCACGAATGTGGTCGCAAAAAGCCGTGCACTTGTGAGAACGATGCATTTATGAGAGTGGTCGACCTCCCACCCACTTCTGGTTCATATTCCAAGTTGATTTGACACTCAAATATGGACTGGATTCGACTGGGTGGCTGGTCAAAGACCTAGAAATTCCCTAATTAGCCTCTTTACACACTACAAGCTGGTTGCACAATATCTCAAAGAAGTGCTATAAAAAGGCCATGGATGCACTTCATTTTTCAAGGAATTTCATAGCAAAGCTATGCTGCCACTATTCTCTTGAGGAATCCTCTATTATCATCAAGAGTATACTAGAATCATTACATTGGGCAATCCATCTCACCCCTTGAGTGGATTATCAAGGAATTCTTTCACCATTTTCATTTTCAAAGTTGTAAGAAGAGCTTATTTGTGGGGGTTTAAGAGCCCTTCCTTGGAGGAAGAAGGGACTCATAGTCCTCTTTCTTCTTGGTGTCTTCTTTCAATAATATCAATCGTACCATTGGTGACATGGGTCTTATTGTTTCTTTTGTCCTTATGTCCCTATGCTCATTAATTTAGTTGTTATTTTATTTCTTAGTTTATTTCTTAGTTGTTCTTTTATATTTCTTTCTCTAACCCTTTTCCTTATAGTTTTCCTACTTAGAAAACCCAACTAAGCTTGCAAGAACCTCTATTTTTCTCACTAAGGTGACGAAAGAGGCACAAGAGATTGGCGACTCAACCGGGGAAAGGTATCAAATTCCTACCTTATTTGGGTTTTTCTACCTCTTCTTTTGGTTTATTTAACTTGCAGGTGCATTAACCGGCCCAAGCCGACCTGCTAAACATCCAATTCCAAGTTGAATTGGGATAATTCCATCCGAAATTTTTCTTCTTGGCCGTGTGTCTGTTGTGCGCGGGTTTTTAGGCCCACAGACGCGCATCATGCGCACATGCACCTAAGTCATAGTATTTTTCTGCGCACCTGCGCCCAAGAGTTTGTTTTGGTCTGCGCATAGGCACTTAGTGCGTGCCTGTCTACACTGAGACCCACACACCTGTGCATAAAACTACACATTGTAACATTTTTTGTGATTTGGGGAAGGCCCTTAGCCTCCCAGATTATCTCTTCAAGGTTCTATTTTTCACTGCACCTCCGCAATATCATGAACCCTCCATTTCATCCACATTTAGTTTGCCCCTCTGCAAATTTCCCTTCATTTCACCTACCTCATACAGAAACCCACCCATGGGGCCCCCACCCTCCACCAGTTCTCCAAGCAAATTGCACCCTACCAGGGCCAACCATATTACATCGTGGCACCCATTTCTGTATTTGTACACTCATCCAAAATTATTCTTTATTTATTGTACAAACGCCTTTATTTCCATCATTTCCATACCTTTTTGTCGTCACCTCTGGCAACCTTCTTCCCTTTTGGCAAACGCAACCCATGTCGCCCTTGGTTGGGGCATTCCTTATCATCTACCCTTGTTGACATCGTCCATATACTCCGAGTATCCCACAAGCCACTTACCTCTGCCCTCTGAGTTTTTTCACTTTGTCCCACCTCTGGCACAACTTATCCCACGTCTTGTTGTCCCCCTGACACTCGACTTAGTTGAACAGTTGCGGCCACTTATACTTCGCATATACCCCCAACCAAGGGTATTCTTGAGTCTTCATACACCTTGACTTCGACCATGTACCTCCTCCCATTCCTAACCTCACCTAGTAGATTTCACGAAGCCCTTTACTTCTAGGAGTCGTGTCCCCCTTTTGTCGACATCAACGCAGTTTTCCAAAAGGACGACAGTATCTTGATTCTCATTACCTATCCAATGAGATATCTCAGATGGCATAGGGAGAACCACAATTGCTCCCTATTGTTGTTGACCCACGTAACATTTGACTTCAACACTTTCTCATGTTACGGTGGGTCTTACTTTGCGACTATTGCAGTTATTTATTATATTTTCCGAAGACCTTTGAACTTGTCTAGGCTATCATTGCCTACAACATCCGTGATATTTCTTACATATATCACTACCTACTGGTCAGAGTATGTTCCTCCACAGAATTGTCTTCTGCCTTTATTATGACCACCCCCGAGGGCGCTACAGTTGTCTACCTCAACACATCATTCCTTTTTTAGTTACATGACATGAGCATGGGGCATGCCCGCCTCGTTTGTACACAATTTATTTTTTACACACCTTATGGAAGACTGGGTTCTACAGGTTCCCTTCTCCCTCCAACAGGTAACTCTTGACAATCTCACTATCACTCTCTCTTACAACGGCACTCTCAGTAGAAGAAACATTGATGGATTTTGACTATTTGTATGCTCCTAACCTCATCCATCAGGGGGCATCTTTTATCACTAAAATTTCATCCGTAAATGGTTACAAGAATTCATCATCACCAAATAGTTATGAGGTCACCCATGGACCAAAATTACCCAAAAATCATTTCCAAAGGGTCAAAAACTATGCAACCAATGCTAAAATTAAAGTGCGTTATGACTACACAGGGTGCACACGCACATGCACAAAAAAAAAATGCAGGAAAAGAACACATGTGCCCGATGCACGACTATGGTCGCAAAAAGCCGCACACTTGTGAGAACAACACATTTATGAGAGTGGTCAACCTCCCACCCGCTTCTGGTTTAGCTTCCAAGTTGATTTGACACTCAAATCTAGACTGGATTCAACTGGGTGGCTGGTCAAAGACCTAGAAATGCCCTAATTAGCCTCTTTACACACTACAAGCTGGTTGCACAATATCTCAAAGAAGTTCTATAAAAAGGCCATGGATGCACTTCATTTTTCAAGGAATTTCATAGCAAAGTTATGCTGCCACTATTCTCTTGAGGAATCCTCTATTCTCATCAAGAGTATACTAGCATCATTGCATTGGGCAATCCATCTCACCCCTTGAGTGGATTATCAAGGAATTCTTTCACCATTTTCATTTTCAAAGTTGTAAGAAGAGATTATTTGTGGGGGTCCAAGAGCCCTCCCTTGGAGGAATAAGGGACTCATAGTCCTCTTTCTTCTTGGTGTCTTCTTTCACTAATATCAACGTTACCATTGGTGACATGGGTCTTATTATTTCTTTTGTCCTTATGTCCCTATGCTCATTAGTTTAGTTGTAATTTTATTTCTTAGTTTAATTCTTAGTTGTTCTTTTATATTTCTTTCTCTAACCCTTTTCCTTATAGATGTCCTTCTTAGCAAACCCAACTAAGCTTGCAAGCACCTCTATTTTGCTCACTAAGGTGACGAAAGAGGCGCAACACTTAGTTTCTTTCATTATGAGGTGAGGACTCTAATCCTTTCCACTGCACTCTTAGCATCTTCCTCCCTCTGGTCGCATACTTCCTATGGAGTGCTTGGTACTTCTTGGATATCCAGCTCTGTTACCCTTGCTTGAAGCTGTTGAATGGCCTCAGTGAGCTTCATCACTTGAGCCTCAACTTCCTCATGTTCCTCCTGTGCCACACCTAGCATAGAGCAAAGTGTTATTCCCACCACTTCTTTGACTGTAGTCTGTTCTATGACTAGTTGGTCCTTTTCCCTCTATATCTTTGCTTTGTATTCCTTGAGAATTGCCCATAACTCATCCCTCTCATTCTCATAAGAAGTTGCATAGTACTGTGCAACTCGTAGTTTCTCCAATATCTCCTCTCTTTATTTCTTCAGGGCTTCTATAGCCTTCTCCTTCTCCTCTTGGACTCACTGAAGTCAAGCCTTTGTTGCATGTGCAAGTCTTAGAAGTTGGGTTGGCTCATCCCCCAACTCTGCAGTATCTGATGAGGAATGCGCAGTAGATAATGCACGGACCGAGAAAATAGCTTCTTGTATCTCGTTCATCTCCTTCTCAACCTTCTCGTAAAGATTTTCCTTCTTTACTCCATATCTCTATAAGAGATCTTCGGACATGTCCCCCATTGCTCCACAGACTAGACAAATATCATCCTATGTAAGCGTAGCTTCTAGCTAGGGTTTATTGGGGCATGTCTTCTTTCTTGCTGAGGGTTTCTGCATAGAAAACTTCCTTTTCTTCTGTGTTTATGTCTAGGTAGGAGGATCCTTCAGCGGTGTAGCTTTGACTTCTCCTTGATTTTCTCCTTATTCCCATCCTACTTCTTGATTTACTTCATCTCCTCCTCCTCCTATGAAAGAACCAGATCCATTTTCATATGACGCGATGTCCTCCTCATCAGTTTCTATGTTTTGGACTTCCTCCTTTTTCTTCTTCTTCTTTGCATTGATCTGTCTGACATGATCGGCCTGGGTGACTAAGTGGCTTCCTATAATGTCATCTTCAGAGAGTTCTATGTCTACAAATGGTACAAGGAACTTCATCGACCATTCCTTGGTGATCTCCTCCATGTCCTCGTCAGTCAGCTTGTAATAGGATTGTAGTGTTTATTTTCTCTCATACCTGCGTGCAGTAATATATATGAAATGTCAATCTGTGTGGAACTTAGCAATCGATCTATACTGGTGCAAGGTGCCTAGAGTCATCCACGAGAATGACTCAATAGAAACCTTCAGTTGCTAATAGTAGGCATGGAACACCATGTTCTACTAAGATTGCCTTGACATATCGTTCGTATACCATAAGGTAGAGAACCTCACGACCAACAGCTCCGATGGTTCAATCTTTGGGAAGGTAGCTCCTTTCAACATTTGCCAAGAAACAAATGCAATTAGCACAAGTATGCAGCTGAAGTGGAACGCATATCCTTGATCCTGTGCTTCGCGGTAGTCTTTCTCAATATCTTTGATGAGGTAACTCACCCAGTTCATCTGCATACCCTCCATGCATTTTCCTACAAGGTCCACCACGAACCCGATGACCTGCATGGGGCGGTTCTTTCTTACAAGCTTGTTAGCTATAAGTTGGAAAGCGAGGCTCAATGCGCCATCCTAGATAGAGGCTACCTTGTAGCCTTTCTTTCCCTTCTCAACTTCGTCATATGCCTCCTTTATGCATTGTGGTAGGGAGCAATTTGAGGCCTTCCCTAGGTAGAACTATTGCAGGTCAGGTCGCTACATGCTCAATCCTGTGATCAAGTGGATCAGCTCCGGATCCACAATAATCTGCTTGTTGAGACACAAGTATCCTCCATGATAGCACAACAAGAGGATTTTAACGCAAGCGTTAACCTCTTGATGTCGGACAAAGTGAGGAATATTCATGACATTCAATATCATGGACTGCTCCATCTCCTTGATCCATGACTGGGAGACTATGCGAGGCTTCTTCCCATTCATATTCATCAGGTATATATGAGGTGCGAGCATGGCATAGTTCTTTTTTTCGTCGAGGTTGAAATCACTGTTCTTCAGAGATGGGATATGTCCCAGCTAGATTCCTTATACATGTATCCCCTTTAGGATGTACGTAGTGATCAAGATGTACTCGTAGTCCCATGGGATGCTTTCACAGTTAACCGTGCTAGCCAAAGGAGGGATATAGTCTGGTAAGACCAAAGGGATCTTCTTTGCATTAGCCAGATCGTTGTGGTGCTTACTTTGCTTCTCAGTCACGGGGTTGACACGGCCTGAACGATTTCTAGTCGAGGGGGAAGCCTACATTCCCCTGGTCGACGATGCTTGTATTCTTTCAGACATAGCTTTATCAGCCATAAATTTCTTTATCATTTCTTCAACGAATTTCTCTAGCTCGATGCGCTCGGCCGACATTCTCACTGTTAACAAATAGGTCGGGGTAAGCGAATGAATATTGGGGTAAACAAAAAATGGCGAGGTATGATAGCACATCTCTACATACACAATCACTTCTTTGTTATCTCATATAATCACGGGTATCAAAAACTGGTCATGGCACAACGTCGGACTAGTTAAGTAAGCAAGTGTCATAACGAATTCCTCCAACGGTTATCACTGCTTCCATTAATGTGAATATGTCCGTTATGGCGTGGTCTCAACATCCCAAACACAGTCTATTCATCCATAAATGTGTTTCCTATCCATTCAAAGCATCATTATAATGGTCGGGGCACCTCTAATGATCATATAGCTTCATTGGGGTGAAGTCCCATTTTGCGTGGTTTTGCTGTTTCAGCGAGGTTCAAATTCTGGAAACTTGTTTCCTGCGAAGTATTCTCTGTAACTTCCTATATATTTTCTAGCTTGGATTTCTCCTTGATGAGTCTCTCTAACTATTTCTATATTTCTCTTTTCATTCTTATTCCTGTCTTCCCCTAGCATAGTAGCTTCGCGCTGCTGGGGTGCTCTCAAAAGGTTCGAAGTTAATATCCCTTCCCTTTCCACTTCTTGGATGGATATACTTTCTTCTTGCATGGATAGGTCCTTCCAATATTCTTGCATTCTTTCAACTTTGACAACTAATTCTCTTGCCTTCTGTTGCTTCGACTCAACTTCTCGTCCTTCTATCAGTCGATCTATCTTTCTAGCTATAAAATCCCTTAGTTCTTGATTTTTCTTTTCTGTAGCTTCTTCCTCTACTTTCCTTCTGATCTGATTCTTCTCGATCCAAGTCTGTCCTAACAAAAGAGGAAAAGGGGTGTTGTTCTCAACAAACCTAATAACTTCAAAATTCTATTCTGTTGACATTCCATGGATGATAACAGGTACATTAGTAACTCTTCCACATAGGGTTATCATCTTTCCTTTAAACAATCTTATCCTTCCCAGTGAAGGTACTATAGTAGGTTGTCCCAAAATTTCCCAAGTGCTTCATGTCATAATACTCACTGGTGTTTCCTCATCCAAGACACAGTCTATGTTGAAGTCTCCTACTCTTGTATCTATGTGTTGTTTTTCCTTCATGATTTTTGGTAAACTAACATCTTTGTGATCGTCCATTACTTCTTTTAACTATACTAATGGAGTTCAAACTTCCTTTGATCCTTTCTCTTTTGGATCTTCTAACATGCTCTTATTCTCTTGACTTATGTTCATTTGTTCAACTTTATCAGTCATCCTTGGGAAATCCTCAACTTCATGAACAACAATTTTATAGCAGAGACAAACAGGACCTGCACCAGGGCATTCCTTAGCAAGATGTCATGTTCTTCTACAGTTATAACATAGGGTTAATCCTCTCTTCCTCTTGTATGTTCCCCAACTTCTTATGTACCATGCACTAGGATCGCAGTGTTGGACCTGTAATTTGACAAAACAAATTCTAGGTTCCTGCATCCACTTGTTAGTCCAAAAATTCTTTCTATTCATAGGAATAACATATATTTATCTATTTCTATCAATTTTATTCATATCAACTCTTTCTTCTAGATGTACCCTAGCTTTCATACTAGGACATAATCTATAAAACATACCTATATTCATATTTTTGAAATAAAAATTTCCACTTATCTTACTCTTATCAAAGCACAAATCTTTACCTCTTTCAAGATATTACCTCTTTTCTTCAGATCAGGTTTCTTTCTTAGCACAGAGCTTCATAAGTCAATTATATTTCTGTGCACTACAAAATCTGATCTACGCACAGAGCTTCTCTTTTATTTAGTTCAATTCCCAACAATCACAGTTTTAGGACCCGGCAACAGAACCATTTTTTGGCACAGAGACAGACCCAGGGTTCAACGCTTCAACAAAGCACCAACAAAAACCCTAACTACCAGCCCTTTTGGAAACACCTTCAAAGCAGGCGAAGTCTCACTCGAGTTATAGGCAGGGGGGTTACAGGACTCAATTATTTGTAACCAATATGGGACATAGATATATGATTGTAACACTTCACAAAGTACTTAGAAGATAACATGCATTAACTTATCTACTTCATTCACATTGTAGAACAAACCCTAATGATATATCAACGCAGTAATAATGACAGAATACACATCTCACTTAGGATCATAAGTCATATCTAGCACATTCAACATAAATAAAACACTAAGTATTCATGGATCTATCTATCATATATAACATTCAATGCACTAATTATATTCACAACATAAGCATCATAGCACAGAGCGAACCATCAACATAGGATATACGTGGTTCACCCCAGTGTGGGGATACGTCCACCAATGACCTCTTCTTCTTTATTAGTCTTCAATCTCGTACATTATTCTTCTCCTGTGCACTAATCCATAGAGCCAGGATTTGCACTAGACAGGTGATCTTCGCACTGCGCACCAGATCCACCTTCCCAAAACCAGGTCAAGGCACATAGACAACTCCTCTATTAAGCGCAAAGCCTTACATACACTATCTGTTTCACTAAGCAACCCAAGACTTCTTGCACTTATCTAGTCACTCCTTACTACATTACATTCTTTCTTATTTATACTTTTACATTTCTTACAAAAAGGCCTAATCATGGGTAAACCCATGGGCCTACATCCCATAACCCATTACAAAACCCTAAGAACTCCATGTTGGGTCCACAAATCCCAAAAAAAAATTGAGATCCGTGATCTCAGCTCCACTTGGGCTCTCCATATTTGACCAGCCTGTCGAAGTCCAAAAGGTGGTCAAACCTGACCAATGTTTCCAAAAACTTGGTTGAGGGCCAATAAGGGTCATCTATAATATGTATGATAGGGGGTGTGGATGGGGTATAAAACGGGGAGGGAATATTAGTGAGTGACCAAGGTGGAGTGGTGTGGACCTAGGGTGGAATGGAGGAAATGGGGTGTCCTCTGTGATGATAGGGTCAACTATGGACTTGGATGGAGAACTAGTCTTTGGTTTCTTCAACTGGAATGCAAAAGTAATAACGTCATAAATTCTCTTACTAGATATTTTCTCTTCATCTGAGATCAAAAAATCAAAGGGAATCTACAATTTCCCATGTGGTAGTTCTTCCTCATCAACTTCATTAGCCCCTTCCTTGGAGCTAGAGGGTGTCCATTGTATTTTTCTTGAGCTATGGTCTGCATCAAATGTCTACGCAAGAACAAACCTATGCAAAAATGTTGGCATGGTATAGGAGATACCATACGATGTCTCTGTCCTGATGACCCCCATCCAAGTCATCGCCTCCTTTTCAAACACTATGGAATCTAGGTAGAATGGGAGAGGATTTGTATGAAATAATGCAGGAGGTGTGCCTCATGGTCTCACAAAATTATGGTCCTAGGTCATACCAAACCAAATGTGGCAGGTATATCTATTAAGGATTTTCAAATTAATATTGAGTCATTGCATGGAATTAACCATGTCATTGTGATATTATTATAAAGCACCATTGTGAGCTACAACATTGCTAACTAGATTTTGAGCATGCCAAGGATCAAACATCTTGATGATTAAGTTATTAGAGTTGGTGGTAAGTTGGCGACCTTGTGGTGGGTTCAATTTCCACATTGTGGAAGCAATGAGAATGTATTCATATATAAAATATGTGGTCCGCTCATTGACATCTACATAGTCATGCAACATCTCAATAAGAAGGCACTAGCACCAGTTCAGTGGTGCACCATTCTTGGAGAATTTGGTCACCATTATTGCATCATGCGTACACTCATTCTTGGTGTAGTTATTCATCACCTTTCCTGTGATTAAATAGAAAGTGCACCAGACCTATTCATTGTTGATGGGCTCAATCAGAACACCACAACCTCCTCAATGGGTGTTGTATTTTTCATATAGGATTATACCTCCCTTCTCTCAGTCGTACTTCCCAAACCCATGGAAGTCGTATGTAACATCATGAACTTCCATTGAAAATCCTTTCAGCTGGTGGATATCATGGATGTGGATAGGGTATTTTTTTTCAAGCTAGAGTGTATGATTATGGACCCGACTGATAAAAAAATTAATGCATTTGGAAATTTCTCTCATGGTGTTGAACACTCATAAGTCTCGTAAATTCAACAGTGTGTTGTCACGTAGAGGAAAGAATGCTATATTCCATTTGAATTCGATATCTTCGGTTGGTGATATTGTACATTCCATGAGATCATGGATGGACATTAACGTATACTAAGAAAAGTATGTAAAGTTAGTATTCACAAGTTGAATTTTTTCTACCTTTCAATGGAGATCATCAATAATTTAAACTCGTGGATCCCTAAATTCATCGGGGAAAATGACCTTGATTGGTTCAAAAAATATTGGTGGATACCCCTAACCAATAGTGAAAACCATCCTCTCAGGCTTACAGTGATAAACAAATCGAACTAGGGGATGAGACAGAGGATGCAAACTCATAGGATTATCAAGGGGATACAAGGTTGAGGATGTTGTGAACTCAATGAAAATACACAAACAATAATCCATTCAGACATGGAAGGTTTATAGGAGAAAGGAGGAGGGTGATGGGGTAGCCATGCATTGAATACAAAAAGGTGACAAGAATGGGCATTAACTCTACGTCTCTGTAACACCCTGTTTCCCCCAGATTGTAAATATAACTGAACTGGCCAAGGACTATGGAAAAACTCATAAGTATGAATATGTGATGTAAATGGACCTGCAGGAAGAGGTCAATGAATGTAAATGATAGATTTAATATTATTG
>ML778593.1:61678-81507 GCA_009831015.1 Picea engelmannii | reverse complement strand
GATGTGACTGTGACCTCCCAAACCACAAAGTGAATAACCAGGATGGATGAATTGAACAGGACAACAAAGCACTAAGACACATAAACATAGAACACATCACCATTTATTGATGGAAAATAAAATAGAGACAGAAATGGAAATCCTACCTATTAACTCACTCCTAGAAAAAAGAGTGTCATGAAACTGTAATCATGCATCAGATAGGTAGGGCTTCAAAAATGCACCATTCACCCAGCCAAGTCGAATAATTCCATCGAGTTCTACTAATTTGACAGCTCCATATTCACGGATTTCCGCTACTACAAAAGGATCGAGCTAATGCATTTGGAGATTTCCCAGATGTTTCTGATACTTTTTGTAGTATAATATAATGAATTCACCTTGTGCAAATGATTTAATCTTGATATGTAAATCCTTCCAAGACAAGTTTTGGGATTTCTCCACATTTTGATGAAAATATGCTAGGAACCTAGCTTCGTTAAGTTCCATCAGCTCACTCTGCAAGTGAGGCATCATCGGTCATATTTGTAGCTTGTGCAATCCATAAACTTAGGGTGATAAATTCAGTTGGTACAACTTCTTCTCGACCATATACCAATTGAAAGGGATTATACATGTTTAATAGTTTCATGGTAGTCTTGTATGCCCATAATATAGCAGAAACTCATTCATCCAAGTCATTGTGATTTGCGCAAAAAACCTTACTTAGTCCCATATCCAAGATTTTATTAAATTCCTCCACCATTTCGTTATCATGTGGATGATAGGGATTGTTATTATGATGTTGAATCAAAACTTCTCTTGTAAGAGTCATGATAGTTTCACTGAGAAAGTGGGCTCTTTGGTCATTGGTCAAGCTCCAAGAACAACCAAACCTGGTAATAACATTCTCAAAAATAAATCATCGTATGGTTGTTGTAGAAAATTCCTAAACAACCTCCACTTCATCCCAACGAGTCAGGTAATTAGTTGTAGTAATCATGTATCTTTCCTTTGATCGCTTAGTGGGAGGATTTATCAAACCAATGAAATCAACAACCCATTTTTCAAAGGCCTGAAGTGTGTGAACATGGTGTAGAGGTAACTCATCATGACATGATGGTTTCCCCACTCTCTGCATATCCAGTTAGGATAGGTCATAATAGGTGCAGTACTCATCTTTTCTTTGAGGAGATCAGATGCCTCATCACAGTCCCGAGTCCAATGAAACCCTTCAGATTTCTTGAGAAATTGTTCCAAAGGTGTTTTTATGCTCTTGTAACCCCTGATAATATGGCGGTGATATCCAGTATATCCCAGGGTCATTCACAACTTATTGATAGAGATAGGGGGAGGCATATTAAGACTAACTGCAATTTTTGCAAGATCTACCAACACTCCTTCCCTACAAACAATATGACCTAGAATATTCTCGAATGGTACACAAAAAATACATTTACTCATATTAAGGGAAATATGTAACTTTCTAAAATGGTCTAACATCAACTATAATAACCCAATATGTTCCTTGAGTAAGTTATATACAGTCCAATCATCTAGGTAGACCTCAAGAAACTTATGAATGAAATCACAAAATGCTACAATCACGATTCGAGAGAACACTTGTGGGGCATTCTTAAGTCCAAAAGACATAACATTATATGCAAATCATCCCCACTTAGTAGTGAATATAGTCTACTTCTTGTATTCTTTGACAATTTGAACCTAGCGATATTCGGAAAAACCATTTGTAAAGGAATATGCCTCGTTTCTCGCTACTTGATCCAGTACCTCATTGCTAAAGGGGGTAGGAAAGGGGTCATGTACATAATAATCCTTCAAGCTTCAGTAATCCACATAAAATACTATATCATCCATACCTTTCTTAGTTTGTATCATGATAGGACTGATCCATTCATCCTTATAGACAAGGAAAACCATCCCAGCTGCCAACATCCTAGCAATATCCTTCTTCACTTTTTCTTTGACTCGAGGGTTTAGACGATATGGACTATGCTTGAATGGTCTTGAGTATAGATTTAGCTCTATTTTCATCTCCCCTAATTCTCCCTTAATTCATTTTTGTTCTAAAAATTTGGTATGGAATAGGTCGTCATATTCCCACTATAGCGCCTATATCTTTGTCATGGTTTGTTCATCCCAATTGGTCTCCAATGGAGTCTAGCTTAGGATGCTCATTAGTTCCTATATTGATTTTCTGCAACTTCAAGGGTTTGGTATAGGAATTATTCATATCATATAAGATAGTATATTTAACCTCCCTAGTCCTTTCATATTCCTAAATGATCAAATTTCTAAGTTCCTCGAGGTCATTGGGATATTTTGGGTATTTATCAGTAGTAATACAGACCATAGGTAGTCACATAGAGGATGGGTAAAGGTTATAATGAAGGAGGTACTCATGTTCACGACAAACAGTAGGAGGATGTATAGGCTTAAATTCATCAAAAAAAATTATTTTTGTAATTTGTTGCAAAGCTAAAGTGATTTCAAGGGACTTACCTGAGAATAAGAAGTCTTCACAGAACCGTCGTTGAAGGATTTTCCAACAACTAGTTTGGCGATGAGCTTCCTCATGTATATACCAATTTGTTGGAATTGGTAGCAAGGAATGAATAAACTAATGAAACCACAATTGAGAAGAAAAATTTTCAACTTCCCATACCTGAATACAGTGTGCAACATGCTCCCTTAGATCAGAAAGTCCATCATATAATTCCAAAGCTTATTATTTTGGATTCAGTGAAGTAATTTATGAAGGGGGAATAAAGTGATGTTGGATGGCATGGTTTACTTCATCCCGAGAATATAAAGTACCCTTTTGGGTGTCCCACCATCTAGCGAGAGAGGATATTAATGAAACATCCATTACAAGAATTATTTTCTCTGGTGCAACTTTAGCCTCTAACTCAACAAGGAATCTACATAAATTTGAAGTGCCATCATAAACAGGGTAGTCTCTAACCTCTGACCCAATCCATTTAGAGGTTGTAAGAGTCGTACAATGTCATGAGAAGTTCTCATATATTCCCTATTTCTAGTTATCAAATGCTTCCCCACCCCCCTGAATCCTCCCCTGTAAACTAAATACTCTTCCAAGTTATTGAGCCGTCTACAGTTGGGTTAATATAGTCTACTCACTTTTCTGTAGTCAAAGTGTAGAAATGATTTAGAGCATCCTCTTCCATAATACCCTCTACTAGATCCATATAACGAGGACCTCGGTAGGGATCTAATGTTTGGGTTATTTTAATACCATACGCTTCAAATGTTATGATTTCCTTCTTAATATCTATAATATCATAATTCGCATAAGCCCATTTAATGCCCAATAGAGTCGGGTATGGGTCCTTCTCCCTCATGATTTCTATAACCTTGAAGTCAACCATTATCTTGGCTCCATATAAGTCCACTTCAACATTCTATAGCCTCTCAACTAGATAGATACAATATTGATTGGCCATCTACAACTGAATGGGAGAATATATGAGCTTGGGCTTACCCATGGATTTCTAGGTTTTCTTTGATAATATATTGACATTAGACCCCAAATATAGCATAACATCATTAGTTTCATAGTCATCAATGTGATTATTTAGTCTAAATTCCCTTCTTGATCATTGCTTCCTTATTTATATTTCTTCCTTCTCTCTGGAAGATGATCAACAACCAACTCTTATGGGTTCTCTTCAGCCTATAAATCCCACTTGATTTTGTTCTACAACTCTTTGGTGAGTTGTTTGTCATCCAAAATATCAGAAATTAAGTGGAACCACAATTCAATAGTCTACTTTAGTCTCACTAGAGGATATTTCTATTCCACACAATTTTCCAAGAGCTTAGGTTGAGGCTCACAGCTTGAGTCTACAAGTATCGGTATTGTAGGATTAGAAATCCATCGAAATGTCTCAACAACATCCTTAAAGAAAAAAAAATTACAAGGGGGTCATATGTAACATCTTCTGGTACCTCCTTGAATATATTTCTTAGACCTGAGCTATCAACATTGACAGCATTCCTTGTTCTTCCTCTAGTAGTAGTAGTATTAATATTGGGTTATTTTTTTTTAGTGCTAGGTCAGGTCTTAGAATTAATCAAATCGATGCTTCACTGCTTGTCGTGGTCTTCCCAATTCGTAACCAATTTAGGGAAATCCTTGGTGGCATGGGTGTTGTTTCTACAGTGGGCACACCAAGTTTGTCTTAGAAGAGGAAATTACCTAGCAAAATGTCCCTTCTCATCACAATTATAACATCAAGTTATCCCTCTTTCACTAGTTTGTCCACATCTGAATCCTCCACCACCTCTATGTCCTCCTCCAAATCCTTGAGGAGCTTCATAAACCATGAATGCAAACCAATATAGTCTGTTTGCAAGAGAATATAAAGTGTGAAACTGTTTGGTGGTGTGAGTATGTGACCCACAGAACTCACTGTAGATTGTGCTCGGAATAGGGGTGTATTTTTGTAGGATTGGGAAATGCGAAGGGGGGTGCCTGTGGCTTTGGAAAATTTCATAGTATTCATTATTTTGATTACCCTGATGGTTTGGGAAGGTATGGTACTGTACAGGGCCATTGAATGGTGTTGTAGTTGTTACTTGTGCAACTCATCCAAACATTCCCATTGGTGGAGTTGTCATCGGTTGTGGAGGGGGTCCAACACCCCTTAGTCTTGGACATTTTGTCATTGTATGCCCCTAAGTGTAGCAACCAGTACACAAAACTTGAGGGTGGGATGCTCTAGATATGGTCATTTCTTGAATCTTATCAATCAAGGTGGAAATATATCCTTGTAGTTGCATAATATTATAGTCATCAGGTGGTCGTATTACCCACAAGTTGTTGGGATATCCTGCCATCACCTCAATTTTCATGGATTTTTCTAGGGATTCCCCCAATGTAGTTATTCGATGTTGGGTTAATGGAATCTGTTTTAATGGAAAAATTACTTGAATGAACCATTCTCATTGGTGGTATGTGTGAAAGAGGTTGGCCAATTTCCCTATCACATATTAGAATCTTTGGTTATGCTCCTAAGAATACTCCTCATCTCTTTGTTTGATCTCCTGTAACTCAGAGAGGGCCTACTGTTCTGACTGGGGTAAATGGAATTCTTCTATGAACTATTGTTTTACTTCTGCAAGGGTGAAGTCCTATCCTTGAGGATTGTCTGGTTAAATGGATTTCATATCCAATTTCAAAGCACAAAATTTCAAGGTGGTCTAAAACTTGATTAATTTATTAGCATCCAAAGTTCCACAAGATCACCAGATGGCCTCGCAAAGGAACCATTGTTGTTCCACATCCTCGTCTCCTTTACCCTAGAATTATGGGTAATGAGTGAGCGATCCAGGGTGATGATGCGCCATGGGAGGACTAAGGGACCCTATCAAGATAAATCCTAAATTTCCTAGTTGTTATAACAATAGAGAACTTCCCATACTACTATTACTGCTACCACTCAAAATGGTTAGATTATAATGAGGAGAAATAACATAAATTATGGGAGAGTTTATTTTAGAATTTATTGGGGAAGATTGCACTAAGGGACTGGGCAATCCAAGGTTGGTTCATGTGTCTTCGAGATGGGATTATTTAACCTGGGGGTCACATTAGGAGGCCATATTATATCAGGTCCTATAGTGTACTTCACGTCTTCGACCTCTAAAGGAGTTGATTCTCCCACAACTTCTACAAAGGTTACAAATGAGTCTTGTTCCTCAATGGTGACTCCTATATTGATTATTTCTTTCGAATTTTCTTCATCTTGTCTTCTCTCTCCATAACTCTTATATTTCTCTCCAAAATTCTCCTTTAACCATTGATTCTCTAGACTTCTACATAACTAAAAATCTTTCAACTTTTATAAATCTCTTTTATGACTCTTCTCAAGGTTTATCTCCTTATGTGATTGATCAAGCCTCTTCATCAACTTTTTCATTTATTCTCACCACCTCTTTTCAATCACCACATCCCTTTTCTAAGACCACTTTTCTCTGGTGCTCTTCTCATGATGACCCCCCATATCTCAAGAAACTTTATATCCTAAATCATGGATCCTCGCCTGAATAACACATCCCCCATACATAAGGGTTATACTCTTCCATTTCAACCAAATTAACTGGTAGCATTCCTTCTTCCACCAACAATATCTTCATCCACAACGAAATTTCTCTCAGTAATCTCCCCTAGGCTCCCTCATAAAATGCTACTTCTACCTTGGAGAATGACTGGTGGTTTTCTATGGAAAATTCAATGATGTATCGTTCTAGGGTAGTTTGGACACAAAACTCCACAACTTGACAAATCGGATGCTCCAACTTGTGAAGAGAAACTAGCCACTCAATAGTCCAATTAAATATTTTCATGACGTGATCTTTAAATTCTATCATTTCTTGCAACTGGTTGAGCCACTAATAGACCTCTTCTAGGAATCAAATCTAGAATATTTTGTACTGGTCACTAGCTAGTTCAGAATAAAATATTACATCCTTTACAACCCTCAATTTTTTTTTTCGTAACTCAATTTCTTGACATATGAACTCGTCACACCTTCTTTCCCACCAATTTTCAATGTCAAAATTAAAGATGTTATGCTACATCCTATAAAAAATATCTTAGGAGTTAGGCCTTGGTGACGAATTCATTTTTTGGTGCAAAGTTCAAGACCGAATTTCTTGGAGGTTACCAACAAAGGTCTAGTCATGATGGCATATTCAACCTTCCACAAGGGAAGGAGGTCTCACCCAAAAAAACTACTTATACTTGTGTGATTAAAGAGAGTTAAATAGGACACACCATCAAGTCTAGCACATTATAGTACAATTCCACACTTAAATGTAAATATATAATAACATTAGAAGTTTTAAACCAGTAAAATCATTGAACAATCTGTGTTGCGCAACATCAAGGTAAACACATACATCAAAGAAGCTTGTTTAAACAATACCACAACTAGAAATTATGAAAAACAAGATAGATTACATAGGAAAGAAACCATACATTCGTCCACATAATGACACATGTTTGTGCCCAAATAATATATCATATATTATCTTATCACAAGTGTATCATACATGGATATATTCCATTAGATCCAGACTTATGCAAGTATGTTGGTAATGAGATATACGATCTCAACTCTCAAACTTTTTGTAGTTGTAGTTCACGCCCAAATATCATTTACAATGGCTTATCATATTGAATAGGTAGAAAAACCTCAATGACCCAACAAGAGAATGACTAAACAATGCTCAATAACAATAAAACCAAAACACCCAACAAAAATAGAACAACAACAACAAAACCCCCAACCCATTACATAGCTCCATGATTTATAGTTTTTCTATAGAACTTTATTTACTTCTTGAATATTTCATTGTGCTTTCTTGATTCCATTTCTATCTGGCATGTGCTTGAAGGTTTTGGCTCCTTCTGTTGCTTTTTTTTATTGTTTCACTACTATTTTTCCCTACTGGAATGTTGGCGCATAGTTTTTCGCCACTTGGATCCACTGTTGGTGTGTTATTTTGTTCTGTAAAACATTTATATGTCTGCAAAACTTGGCGGTATTCAAAACAAAGGGCCCAATATGACTATCCAAAAAGCACTCCCCTATATTGAGCTTAATACTATGGCACTTCCCAGAATTATTTATGGTACCTCCATCTACAGTCATCACTTGGAACTCTAATGTTGTAAATACAAAGAAATCGAGATAATTTTCTAATTTGTAATTGATGAAGTTATGGGTACTACCAAAATCAATCAACATTGTTACCCTTTGATTTTTGATGTATCCTTGTATCTTGAGGATTTGTAGATTATTAATGCCATCTAATGCATGAAAAAATATTGTTGGAGTAGTATCTTCTAGATCTGGATCTTATGATGGTTCCAATTCTTGATCTTCTTCCTCTTCACAATCTATGTAGAATAATTTATTCTCGTCGCATTTATGCCCCTTGTTTTACTTGTTGTCACAATTGAAACATAGTACATTTTCTCTTCTTTCATCCATTTGTTGAGATGTCAACCTTATCGAATTTGGTACGGTTTTCTTATGAACCCCAAAATGATCTCTATTTTTTATGCATGCTCCAATGGTAGGCTTTTGTGTAGCTATATTATTGGCTTGAATATGACAAGAAAATTTCATAGCGTCCATAATATTTGCAGGATGTTTTAGGAAAATTTCATGTTTAATCTCTTCTTTTAGTCCACCCTTGTAAGCTTCCAAAAACATTTCATCACTTATGTCATCCACCCTTGTGACCAATACTTTAAATTTTGAACTATAATATTCAATATCACCTAAGTGCTTGATTATTGTCAATTGATTGTAGTAGTCATGTTCCCAAACTTTCCCATATTGTGATTTTAGGTCTCTTGTAAATAAAACCTGAGTACAATGAAAAAAGGGGGGATTATTTTTAACTACCATTGATACCATTGATATGTTTTATTTGCAAAGTTCAAAGTTTCTATCTAAATCTTTTTCTTATCATCTATAATATTATGTATTTCAAAATATTTCTCTATTTGGTTCACCTAGGTAAAGACATTTATTCAATCAAACTTTCTTAATTCTACCTTGGGAAGGTTCACTCCTTTTGGAGACCATCCATTAGTAACTTCATTATTTGAGTTAAATCCCCCCTAGAAAATTCTTATTATTGGAAATTTGTTCAACCTGAATACTACCTTTATTTCCATGAGTCCCTTAAGACCCCTTATCAATTTTAGAGAGCCTATCATATAACAATTCTAGAAGCTTATGTTCCATATGTTCCAACTTTCCATCCATCCTTTGTTCTATATTTATTTTCATCTCTTCCTCAATGTCATTCTTATTTTCATCCATCTTATTTTCCATTTCTTAAATTTTTCTTTGTTTGTTTACCAACTCATCACTTTTTATTGACCCAACACTCAAATCATTAAGTTGTTTCTCCAATTTGGATAGTTTGTTATGTATCTCCTCATTTTCTTCAGGATTTATAAGCGATACTTCTGGAGGTTTAACTGGTGTTAACATATTTATTGTACTAATGTGATGGGTTTTTTATATGCACTAAATCCCTCAATTAAATTGTCAACCCAAGGTAAGTAAACTTAGAGTTGTAGCACTATATGTGCCAAGGCAAAAAAGCTAGAGGAAGTATTGTCTATCTAAGGGGATGGTTTGTCTAAGGATTAATCTACTAAAGCAATGACTCTTTCATATTTATCAATTAGAAAATCCTATTAATGAACTTGAACTATTTACCCTAAGAAGATTCAAACAACAGATCGATGTATTATTCCTAAAGAAGCAAACCAAACCCTACTTTGAACAAGTTAATCTATTCAACCTAATGAGAAACAAGAAGTAAATTACTTTGTTATTTTATCTTTAAGCAAATAAGTAATCAAACAACTAACCTATCAAAAATATTCAGAAAGTAAACTCTATTCTTAAAACAAAACTCATAATCATTTCTATTTTTCAAAGGAGAAATCTTAACCTACTTAATGAAAAAGCATCATGACTATATTTAGAAATTAATCAAAACTATTCTAAATTTGCAATAACAGGAAATTCAAAGATGATGATTATGTATTTGGTGCCTAATAACATCACAATGGCATCTAACTATTAATGATATCTCAAGAGGGATTAATTCAATGTTGACTTCTACAGAGAAATGAAAAGTGTAAATTAAGCAATCTAGCAAAAGCTTTTTCATCATAGAAGAAACATTAAATATCTTGAAAATCCATGTGATCTCTAAATTTCATGCATCAATCATCGATGAAAAAACACTCTTATACTAATTTAAACACACTCTTATGATAATTCAAGTAAATTTACAAGATTATAAACTTATGACTAAAAAGATTAATTTGAAATCAATCTTCTAATTCAAATCACAACTCAAATCTAAAACTGAGATTTCATAAATTAAACTTGGCTAATCCTATCATTAAAATTCATATTTCAAACTACAATTATTGTACAAACATAATTCAAAATCTACTTCTATCCTATCATACTAAAACAAGATTGATAAACAAAATAGATCTATGAAAGCATAAATTGAACTGAGAATTAAATCAACTAATAAAACTTGCAATTATTTATCCATCGAAGCTTGCAAAAGAAACTCTGTCTAAACTAATCCTCTGTTCTAAATATTACTCTGTTTTAACTGGAAGAAATTAATTTAACACTTTAAAACATCATCTAAGTTACTAGCTTGCAATCCAATTGTTAATAACTAAAATACGTAGCATGATAAATAACTATCTCCTATAAGCAACCTACAAAAGAGAAATTAGACAATTAAATTATAAACAACAAACACAGTATTTAAAACTAAAAAATACATAGAACAAAGAAATGGAGTGAATGATAAAAACAGAAGACATATCTAGCTAAGTATTAACCTAGACCACCAGTGGGCCCCCTAGCAGGTCGTGGCTACACTTCAACAGAAAATCACAAGCTCAAATCAACATGATTCTGTCATTAACTTAAAAAATGCATTCTAAACATAAGTTTGCAATTATGTATCAATTACACAAAGAAAACGTCTTCTTCAAATTGTGTCTTGTGATATGGCCACTACTGGTGGTATTTATAGTGATTCCATTTCAAGAGGTTGACCACTGGAAGGGTCAACCTCCTCTAAAACTGGCAACTTCCATTAAATGCGCTCTAACAACTTTGTCTTCTACAAACTGGATGAGCCACTCATCAATTAGCATAACCGCCTAATATGAGATGTCATGAGCTCTGTAGCTAGAGGCCATGAGGGGGCACAAAACCTAGGTTGTTGATTCTCCCATCACAGGGCACCAATGCACCAACCGCCAACTCGCCTCCGCTCCAAGTGCTAGATCGCGTGTCGGATGGAGTGTCGGATCGTGTACCGGATGGGGTGTTGGATGAAGTGTCAGATGATATACCGGATGGAGGATCAGACTATGAATTCTCCCTGTTACACATAGATCACACATTATATCCTCATAAACATCAAATCGAACTGAATTTAACTAAAAACCATTGCAAAAAAATTATTGCACATACTTGTTATAAATCCATGATGAATTGATACAATATCATTTGAAAAATCCTTCAAAATGGTCAATAACATATATAATACCGATGCAAAAAGGATTCAACCATCATAAAAAAAACAATCAAAATATGAGCCCAACATTACCCCCATGCCTAAGGATTTGCAGGTCCCACTGCAAACAAAAAGGAATTACCCAATATGACTAGACTTGCTAAGGAGGGGATGGATTAGCCTTAGAATCTTCTTGTCCTGAAAACTTTGTCTTGGCCCTCTTGCAATGTTTCAATTTTTCCCAGAGGCTTTGATTTTCATTAGTTATTTGATCAACCAATTTTTGGAGGGAATTCACTTTTGCTTTTAATATTGCATTGTCGTGGTGGAGAAGACTATCCATGGTCTTCCTCTCTTCCAATTGTTGCAGCAACTGAACATTTTCTTGTTGTAATTTTTCAATTACTGGAGTATGATTAGATGTCTCAGAGGAGGGATTGGATCCCTTGATGGATGTAGAGAGTCTATCAGCTTTGGGATCTAGTGTAGGAATCTATGAGGTAGGAGTAACAAATGGTTTATGAGAGGGAATGGATTCTGATTTTACTTCTCTATCAAGCTCCAACTCTTCTGCAGAAACTTCCCTAAGTCTTTTGTGGGGGCTTTCAAGATTGGAAGATACTTGGATAGGATCCAAAGTGCTTGGGGGTTTTACATTAGGCTTTCCACTTGCACTTTGGGTAATTTTTTGAAAATATCCTCCTTTGAATCGATTGGCTCGTCTTTTATTGGTAGGGACTACAGGGAAATCTTGTTGAATTGCCTCTTGTAACTTCTTGGGTTGAGGATCAATAGATGTTGAGGGCACTGGAGAATTATCAATAGGATTTTTAGTTTTCTTTCCCAATGAGGTTGTAGGGGAATCAACAAGTTTCTTGGTCTTTTGTTCAGGTAGAGAGATATCTTGAGTAGGAGGGTTTGAATTCTTTGGATAATAAGGCTTGGATGGAGTAACAGTCCCTAAATCAAGTGATTTCTTGTTGGTCTTGATTGTGAGATGGGGGTTTGAAAATTGATAGATGAATTCATCCCATGTCTTCCCCTGTTTTGTCAACTCGGTTATCACAAGAAATTTGATGAGGTTGTGGTGGAATAGATAGTTATGAGGATTGGACACATTATTTCATACTTGGGAAGACATTTTCTCAATACTTTTCAAGAAGTAAAAAGGAAAATTCAAGGGCTTGTTAAATTGGAAATGAGCTAACAAATGAAAATGGAAAGATTTGAAAACAGAGTATCTACCTTCATAAGTGATAATTCTAGTAATAACGATCAGGGGGTTAATCATCTCATCTTTAATCCATTCTTTGGAGTACCCCTTAGCTCTAGAAACATTCTGAAACTCGGGCTTGAAAACTATGTTGTAGCTTGGTCGTGGAAATTGATGGTTCTTGAACCAGTGATCTCTAACCTATGGAAGCTTCATGGCTGAGGAAATTGACTCCTCAGAGACCAATAAGGCTAGAGACCCCATGCACTCCATCCTCCCATCAAAATCGAGGGTGAATTAAAGTGAAATACCATCATCATGGCCCTGCAGACAGGCCAAGAATGGTCCCCACCCTGCGCGAAGGGAGACCTCCCTACACTCTGCGAATTTAGGGATGGCTAAGAGGTCAGCATAGGAGGAAGTCTCATATCGTTTGGGCATGGTTACAGTGTGGAGGATTAGAAGAGGAGTGGAATTGGTCATAGGAGCGAAATTGGGTAGAGGATGAGTGCAATTGGGAAGAGGATGAGCGCAACACAATGAGCATGCATGAGTGAAATAACATTTGGAACTAACCCTCCGATTTTTAATGTGATCAAGCTTGAAGTAGTTGAATTCGTTGGTGAATTCATCACACATGATTTTCCATGTGTGACTATGACTACACCGATTTTGAATTCAAAGGGTGTCCTTTGGAGGCAATTGTAATCATGAGAGAATTTGATCAATGTCCAAGTCTTCGACTTGGACATTTGATCATAAAAATGAATTTAGAGTTTGTATGATTTAATTATCAAATTCCATTTAATCCATCTCATATTACTAACGAATAGGAAGATCAATTCAAATGATTCATGTTTACCTGCAATCGTGGTCACCTACTGTGTGTGTGCACCTCATCCGATCCTTCATATGGTGTGTCATCCAGTCATCCACATGGAAGCCCATATGGTATTCTAAATGCCACTCCATACAGAACTCCATATGTTACTCCTGTGCAAAATGGAATTTGTTCGTATTGTAATGGATGTTTTATCCATAACACTCATCTTAAACACTTCAGACAGTCATGGTGAACATGAGCAGAGATAGGATAAGAGTGTTCCATTGTTACTGTTTTTGTCATCGTGCTTGCTCATTATAACAATATGTTCCTCTGTCTCAAAGCATGTAACACAAGTCCATAATGAACAGTCGATAAAAAAACTAGTTAAGTGGTCTGTCGAAGAAATGTACAACAGGCTTATAACACAGTGAATTTAGCATTTCAATAAAAAATAATTGTTGATATAATAGCACATATTATGAAAACGATATACATAATTTTTACAAAGATTCTACTTCTTCTTCTCATGTATTATAGATAGAAAGTTTTGACATTTGTCATCTCATGAAGCCCCTCCCCCACCCCTAAGTATTGTGACACCTCACAATAAAAAATATAGGGAACCAGTGAATTCTCCTAATAGCCTAAGATTTACAGCTTGTTAATGTTGATATTATGGTAGTTGCGGGAGGTATTTACCTCCACGTGTAAACCTGATGAGAATAAAATATCCCGGGAAGCAATAAGAAACCCTAATTAATTGGTTAATAAATCTAGAAGACAAGTCGGCTCAAGAGAATGACTTGTATTAGGTTATTAGCCTCCAAGAAAAAAAGTCGACTAAAGGAAATATTATATACTAAATAATTAGTACCCAGAATGAGAAGTCGTCCCAGGCAGTCTTCCAGAAATAGTATAAATATAGGAGGTCAGTCTTCATTCTGGCTAGTATTCTCATAACTACAGAAGCAACACTTATGTGCACTGCAGTTGGCCAGTTTGTGTGCAAGTTTGGAGGAGATTTGTTGTTGCAACTGCTGCAACTAGCAAATTTCAGTTTTGGCTTAAACTCTCTCTTGGTTATGGTTTTGGACTCTATAATGAGCTCTTGTTACTCTTGCTTGGTGCATTGTCCCTGGATAAAGGTGCACCGCCTTTGTTTGGCTATCTAGCCTAGGGTTTTCTTCCGGAATGATTCTCTATCAAGGTTAAGGTGCTCGGAGGTGGATTCGGCCTACGGTTGGGTGACAATATTGCTATATTTTCTATGTTTAAACGAGCACATCCATTGCTTTCTAACAGGTTATGGGCCCACACTATATTCAGACAGTCTAACCGTTGGAAGATAGATAGGGAGGATCTGCTCAGTTGCAGTTGCAGTTGCAGCTAGTTTTTTCTCCAAAAACGAAAACCTAACCCTCTCATTGAGGAACCTTAAGTGAAACAATTGACCTAATTTCTGGATAGACTAGTGTGCCCTAGCCTAGTGCATCTCCTAGTACTCTCAGCAAGTTAAGACGTCAAGTTTGAGTTTTTTTGTCAAATCTAGGATTGACCAAGTCAAAGTAGCCATGACTTACTCTATGAAGTCAGAAAACAAGTTAGAAGGGGCTTCTAACTTCATAGCATGGAATAAAAGGATTGATCTAATCCTTTCCAAGAATAAAGTGTTGGATATCGTGAAAGGAAAGATTTTGGAACCAGAGTTTGAAGAAGGAAAAGAGAAGGAACCACAAAACATTGCAGTTATCGAGAAGTTCAAAGACAATGACATCAATGTCATGAGTATCATAGTGGATTCTATAAAATACCACTTGATACCCTACATCTCCCATCTTGATTTGTCTAAGAAGATGTGTGATGCCCTAACAAACCTCTTCTGAGTCAGAAACATTGGAAAAATAATGAGTCTGAAGAATGAGCTCTGTGACATGAAAATGAACGATGATGATAGCATAACATCATACTTTGTGAGGATCTCTCAGTTAAGAGATCAACTACAAGATATTGAAGAGATCGTCTCAGAGAAGGAATTGGTAAATATAGTACTCAATGGTCTTCCCAAGACATGGGATGCATTTGCCGCAAGCATGAACACAAGGAAGGAGTATCCTACATTTGAAGAACTTTGGACTTGTTGTGCACAAGAAGAATCAAGGATTGGTGCAAAAGAGAAACCCCAAAAGAAATACAATGATCAAGCCTTCGCAGCAAGGTTCAAGAATTTAAGAAATAAAAGGAAGTTTGGCTCTAGGAAGAAATCAAATCAAGAAAAAGATATGTCAAAAATACAATTCTTCAACTATCGAAAATATGGTCACTACAAGAATCATTGTCCTGAGTTAAAGAAAAGGAAGGAAACACACGAAGCATCAATTTCTGAAGAAAGGGAACCCTCAACGAATCCAGGCAGGAAAAAATAGACTTCTTCTTTTAATACAAGGTAACAATATTCTTCATAGTTCTTGTACATACCATGTTTTCTATACATATATTTCATATCTATTTCTTAGAAGATAATATTTTCAAAGAGAAACTATACCTATGGAAGAACAACAAGATAAGGATTTCTATCACAATGACTACAAGTCAGGTAATACACATGAAAGGATGAAGTACATAAACAACCCCTGGTATCAATTCATGTGGAAGATATTACATAAGTAACAACTGCAAGATAAGCCGAAATCAGAATCAATCTTGAAGAAACCTAGAAGAAGTAAAGACAGAAAGAAGTCAACAATCAAGAAGAAATTGGAAAAATATTTGTGATATTTTGCAGAAGGAAATAAGGATGCAGATGGAAGCATGGACTCTCCCAGATGGAGGGAGCTGATTATATATTTCCAAAATAATAGCATGCATTCATGCATTAAGAAAGGATTAGGAGGGAGATAATCCTAAATTATATGATCCGTTGAAGATGATGAAGTATCTATCCATGGTAGAAACCATGAAAAGCAGCACGTGTTCAAAGTAACTTTAGAAGAAGTCTTCTTCAAAAAGAATCCCTAAAGTATCCTTGTTTGTCCATCCACATCCATGATCCTATGATGAAAGAAAGAAGTTGGAATCTTCAGGGCATGGAATCTATAGAAAACACCATGGACCCAAGAGCTAAAGAGAAACATGAGGAAGAACATGAAGATTCCAAGAAAGAAAGAAAATCCAAAACAACCAGTCATTGTATCGAGAATCACAAGACTACCAGCCTGACCTAAACTCACTAAAAGAAATAAAGTAGAGGAAATGAAATCCATGATGAATAAGTGTACGGAAGAATTATGAATGTAAGCATTGGGAGATCTAGAACTAGAGGTTCTCCCATATGGAGGGAGAATACTATGATGATTTCTTGTTCCAGTAAAATAAATATACCTCTACATGAGCCATTATATCATCCACAATATCCATGGTTTGGAGTTTACATCAAATGAATGCAAAGATTGTTCTCGAAAATAATTGAACAAAGAATGTATGTATAACAATCTCAAGGCTTTGAGGTATACCAGGAAGAGACCTTTGTATGCAGATGGAAGAAGACAACTTAGTGGAGAACCTCCAATGCACAACAAAAGCGTGGTGAAAACTTTCTATAACAGAGATACTATATCAGAATGGCTACTCAGAATTTCAGGATTATGGATTTCCAATCCATGACAAAATCTCATGGTAGCAGAAAAAGTACCACTTGGATATGTTCCAGTTTGACCCTTGCCATGATGTTGTAAACTAGCAGGAAACAAAAGAGTTGAATTCAACTATGATATACTATAATGATCAGAGATATATGAATCCTTCATAGAAAACCAGTGTTCTAGAAATACCAAAGCACATTGAGATCAATAATTACATTCTCCATGATGAAGTCTAGAAAAAGGAGTGGTTCTCCAATATATATCTCTAGAGATGAGAAGATAAGCAGATATTTTGGTAAAGCCTCTATCCAATATGAAAGAGATTGTGTACTCAAGCTGGAGCTCATGGAGACGACTTCCTTATTGAAAAAGGAAGAGATGCCTCCCAAGTTGGGAGGGAGCACTGATGTGGTATTGATTTATGGATAGTCATTTTTCAAGTTCGAAAAATGGTCTAGATCGAATGGTCATTTTCGTTATGAAAATGGTTCGATGGATTGTTGATGTACCATAGACATCGATTCCCCTAGTGTATAGTGTGGGGGAATGGTCTAGGATAATATCTCTTCTTAATGGTCACTCTCAGTAGTGGTCAAGAAGACTGGTTCACCTCACCGAACAATCATTATTTCGAAGCTCACAGTTGTAAGTGTTAGCACTCTGTAAATTTTGTCTGGCTTAATAGAAAAACGATAGAGGTAAATGTTTCAACCATATTTAGAGCTGAGGCACTAGACTGCTCAACTCAGAGAAGGCTCTCTCGTGTCACTGGGTATATCTGTGGAAACCGATGGCTAGTTTTGGTTTGTTTGGGGGTTTTTATAAAATTTCTAGCAAGGAAGGAGAGGAACACTATGGGATATGGAGTCGGAAATAAATAATACATCGTCAGACCTGAAGACTATTTAGAGGAGAAAGGATAAACCAGGTAGTGAGTCCAAGTTTATATGAAAAATTTTGCATGGCATCGGAAGAAAAAGAAACACATAACTACATCGGAGCATTACAGAAATGAAATCGGGCATAGTTCGAAAAGAGATAAAAGTGATCTAAATTGTTAAGTCAAGAGCATCGAATGATGAATTCTGGACCATTAATCCTTCAATTTAGACAAGAATAAGTGTGAATGAAAATATAATCTCACAGGAAACACATACTATGAAAAGAGAAAAGACTCATATCACTGCTAGTTAGAATCTTTTCATAAACAGTCTAAAATATGGCTCTACATTCATATATTCATAATAACCCCAAAATTTACAAAGGTCTTCTTGCACATAGGGCAAGATCCCCCCTCCCCTCTTCTCATTTTCTTAGATAATATATAGAGAGAGAAGATTTATTCGTGGAATACAAAATGTTCAGACTTCTCGTCGTTCTAGGATTAGAGGTCAGTTATAAATGAGAAATGATTTGTAATAACTGTTACCCTTCTTTAGAGGGACCGTTAGAAACAGATTCATCACATTTAGATGCCAACTTTTCAAAACTTGTTGGAAGGTACTTATATTTACTTGAGAATATAATTTAGCTTAGCGATCTCATCCTTTAGAGTATCCAACCAGACTGGTTGATTCTCTCCAACACTTTCAGCCGTTTCGACTATGACTTCTTTCTTCTGTCATTTGGTCCATTTCTTTTTTATAGCTCGCATGTTGATTACTAGATCCTTCATAATGGGATTAAGCCTAACTTCCAATCCGAAATCTATAACAGGTTATGTATGGAACTTTGTCACCAATATACGTGCAATTTCCCATTCTTTACTACTCGTAGGTAAACTTGCCACGTTGCCTGAATAACCGGTTTCACTAGACGTAGCTTGGTCCATGTATCCTAGTTTCATAGACACTGAAACGTTCTTACAAAGATAAGAGAGTTTAGGGAATTGGAAAATACTTCACTCGCGGATAAAAATAATGCCTTCATACTTGGGTAATTATAGAGTTCCAATCATGAAACACTGACAAATTCACTGACAGGTACATTGATTTACCATGCTTGGCCAATCCATTTAAAATGATTAGCGTTCGAGTTCATTAAATGGCGGCGTTCACCTAACATTATATGGTTGTGAAGTACCGAACGAGTGAGATAGAGTGATTTCGACTAGCCACCACCAACACCCTACGAGTGTTTGATTTGACGTATAGGAACATGTGATATCGGAGTTTTGGCAAAAGTGGTTTCAGGCAACCCGCATTTCTCCCCAACATACCTCTGGGGGAAACGCACATCCATATTGAAAACCACAATGGTTTCCCCGGTCCAACTTTATATAGTTAAGTCTCGTGCAAGTTTTTCGCCCAATACGGGCTCCAGCCGTTGATCTGGGTCATTTCATAATGAACGATCTATAAAGATTTACCTTTTTGCGCCTCTACTATACTTTCCTTTACGCCGCCAGGCATGTCCTGGTTCTCTAAATTATCAATTTTCCAAACTATCAAGGTCCCATGATGATGTAACTTTTGCTAACTTCTCGAGACCTGGACCTTGTCTAAAAAAAATTTATGGTGACAATATAGGCTACAATTGGGGATGATATCCTCCCTGTGAGGTAGCAAAGAACCTATATACCCGATGCCCGATCCATTGGGCTGATCCCAAAAATGTGCATGGGCCACGTTCCTACCTTTTCACTGGTGTCTGCTGCAGTCCAAACTCTGCACGTCATTCTCAACTGAACACTGGATATGTAACAACCCTAGTAGAATATATGTCAAGGGAATTATTAAGTAAAAATTAATTAGGGGATTAATTGTCTTAACATGGTATTAATTAAACAAGATTAGTATAATGATACTAACTAAATATTTATTAATTAGTTAATTGTTATAATTTTAATTAATTAATTAATTAAATTAATTACCTACCACATTGAATGAACAGGGTAATAAATTTAAGAGAGTTAATAAATTATATTGTTAAAAAAAAGGGTTACGTATACGGAAGGGATAAGGGGCATTAATAAATGGATAGGGAACATTAATAAATTGGATAAGGGGCATTAAATATGTGGATAAGGGAATGAATG
>ML778592.1:831602-845446 GCA_009831015.1 Picea engelmannii | reverse complement strand
AAAAAAGTCCTAAGTGACCGTTGGTATTTTGACTTGGTGAACATACTAAGGTGACCGTTGGAGGGGAAAACCTAGTTTCCAAAACGTCGCAATTGCGACATACATTTTCACAAACGTGGCAAGAGAGATGTTCCAGTGGAAAATGTGGCAAGAGCGACATTAACGTGGCAAGACCGATGTTAACATGGCAATTTCGACATACATCTTCACAAACATGGCAAGAGAGACGTTCCAGTGGAAAACGTAGCAAGAGCGACGTTCCCGTGGAAAACGTGGCAAGAGTGACGTTAACGTGGAAACAACGACGTTAACGTGGAAATACCGATGTTAACGTGGCAAGAGAGACGTCAACGTGGCAAGAGCGACGTTATCGGGCAACATGATTTTTTTTTTTTATAAATTTCCTCTATTTTGTGACAATATGGACAATTTTGTCCATAACGCTGCAAATAAAACGTCAGAATTTTTACAATATGTAGTAGTGGATAACCACAAGATCTGTTGGGTCTCCTAGAACTATTTTGATTGTCTCAACGCAGACCTGAATTCAGTATTAAGAAGGAGAAAGTCGTGAAAGGGACTACAGCTAAGTGCAAAAAGTATCTGAGTTTTGAAAGCTTTTCGAAGGTAAAAGATGAAGTCCCTTTCCCATTCGGTATCCTGTTCTAAGGAACATTTTCACTGGATTAAAGCCATTTGACTCCATTTACCCAATATAGGCACGTGGTCTACTATTCTTCCCGTCTTGTAGGAGAACGGGATCTCTAGATGGAGCCTATGTTGGAGCTGCCTTTGTTTTTTCGCCTTTTTTTAAATTTTATGTATTAATGCTTGAAATCGAAAGCTGGTTTTTATATTTTCCTTTCTTTTCCCAAAAATCTCAGAAGTCTCATCGCAAGATTAGCGACAGTTATTATACTCTTAAAGAAATATTTATTTTTTAATTGTTTAAAGGAGTCTCTACTTTTTAACCTCGGGATGTCGCATGTCAGAAGTTATAGATCACATAGTTTACAAAACGATTAAAAAGTAAATCTTTCTGTCATAACCCCGACAGCCGAAACCGCGAGATTCTTGTTTTAGTAACCCAGGTTAATGTTAAAGGTAAAAAGCTTAACCACAGTTAAGCTTTGTCGGGAATTCGCAACTTGGCATGTTTTCCCTCAAAAGCTATACCTTCGAAGCCCTGAGTCGCGAAGTCACGATGTAAATAGAAATGAAATTAATTAAACATTTAATCTGGTTTTATCTTCCATTTTAATTTGATCATGTCATCGCGATCTCATGATTTCACAACTCAGCATACAAGCCTGCCAGAAGCTATACCTTCAAAGCCCCGAGTCGCAAAGTCACGATATAAATAAAAAATTTAATTAATTAAACACCTAATTATGGTTACGTTTTTTATTAACCAAACTTATTATCGCAATCTCGGGTCTTAGAGGTTCAAAGGGTTAAAGAGAAAGCTCCCGATGAGGCGAATGCCTTAAGATTAATTAACATTTAAAAAGGCCTGATTAATTAAGCTAAGCCAACATTTCTAGTTTTTTAATATGAAAATTAATGTGCACAGTCTCCGAGGAAATTTTAAACCTTCCTTGCACCAACTTGCATTATGAACTGTCAAAATCTAGGATATTAATTGGAAATGAAGCAAATCGACAAGTAGGGATTTGGTTTTTATTGCTAAATTGATATTTAAGAATGATTTCACCATTTTGTTCCTAAGGACGACCTAGTTTTAAATGGTCGAAGGCATGGATCTTTTATTTGTTGTCACAAATTTCATTTCTATTCTACGCAGAGCAAACCTTTCTAGAGAGAACTAATTTCTGTATGTATACATATTGTTATCGCAGGAGATATAAAGTAGAATCCCCCGCCATGGACCCATGAAAAGCGTCTAAAGCCACTATTGAGGTTTCAGGACAAGGTTCAGACAACGTTTCTAATACTTCACCTCGAAGTGTCGACTCTATCAGGACCTGGTCGTATATTTCTGAGGTTCTACAGTCCGAATTGGTAGATGTTTCGAATGATTCTAGTGACAATGAAAAAGATGACCCGATCACCAAATATAAGATTGTCATCCAGGATCAAATGCATAAAGTAGCGGCTAGGCCACGTCCTCTCCCTTACTACGATATGGTCCAGTGGGCATTAGACCATGTAGATATACCAACAAGAACCATCGTCAATGAGCATAAGGTCACCATTGGAACTTTCAGACCGAACAATTGCAGGCTATGTATAAGTTTCCAACCGTGTCATACCTTACATACAATGCTAAATTCTTGGAGAATTTTAAACAGAAGGAATGTGTTCAAGACAACAAGAGTATGTCTGGTTTAATCAAAGATTGGGTTTCACAACCTGTGAAGTTCAGGGCGGACAATAATGGTATATATTCAATATCTTCTCTGGAACCACAGTTCAAATATATAGCTATGATGACCTACAAATTATATGGGAGAGAGGACACCACATATTTTTTCCTTCAGTGGGTGCTTCTAATTCATTTGGTCACCGAAGGCTATTCCTTGGACTGGGCTAAACTACTATCTGATAGTTTGACCAATCGAGTTGCAGAGTATCGAGCGCAGAAGGAGAGCGAAAAGATATCTTCATTCTTTATGTCTGTGTATATCATGGACACCATGTGTTTTTTGATGCCTTTTCCCTTAATGAGTTGGAGCTGGACTCCATCTGAGGTTGAGCCCATCCACGTCTACCATTCAAAGTTGTGGGAAGACAAAGCTTCAGATTTTGTGTATGAAATCTTTAACTAGGGAATGGTACCGCTGCATGTCACTATCTTCAGCCACCCACCACCCAGGATCCCAGACAGTATCGCGGTAAATCTGAGTAGTATAGCTGATTGGTACGTGGAAGAAGAATTTTCATATCTCAGGGTTTTCGACGCTTATGTTCCTCTGAATTCCTTACCACAATTCATACCCGATAGGCTGGCTTGTCGTGAGATTGCCAGGCAAACCATAATTGGTGGCCTAAGCAAGGAAATTAAGGGATATTCTAAGAAGGTATGGCCAACTTTTCCTATTCATTTAAATTCTTATTCTTTGTTAGATTTCGGGCATGCTAAAGTTGAGGCCGAAGCCCTAGAAGACCTGAAATTGGTTCATGTTGAATTCAAGAAGCACGATCCACATAGGGTCGTAAGTAACCACTTAGCCAATTATGGGATTAAAAGGTTTGAGCACAAAAATTCACCCTCGGATGACATTTTTCAAGGCATGAGATCTTATGCCGAGGTGTTGGCTCGGATACAAGCCATGGCGCCTGAAGAAAGGGCCGATGTTTTAAGGTTCCAAGAACATCGGTTGAGTTTTCTTCCCCCAGTATTGTGGGGTGAGAATCCAATAGAAGTGCAGAAAAAAGAAGCCGAAGGCTCAAAAGATTCAACACCTAGACAAGAAGAACACCAGGACACGGAGCCCGAAACCAGAAATGAAAACTCCCGATCCACTGAAAAAGAAGACTCCAGTTACCACTCCAGGCTAATCAGTTAAGCAAATCGAAGATCCTATCACCTCCATTACTCCCTTACAGTCAACTCAAGGGAACATAGATGCAGGGTGTATTTTCAATGAACAATTGAGACATATAAGGATGGAAGAGCTCCCTCCAAATGAGTTCTTTTTTTATAAAAAGAGAAAAGTTGTGGTAAAAAGAGAATTCTATCAAGAAGCAGGATCAACGGCCAAGAAATTTAAGGTGTTGACCGATGGGAAAGATATGAAGAAAGAAGAGTTTGCGATAGAAATAGACGGAACATTAGGGCCGTTTGCTACGACAAACCAATTTTCAGTCGAGGTTTTGAAAAATCAGTTGAAGCAAAAAAATTGCCTCATCAAAACCTTAGTTGCTAAGATAGCCACATTAGAGGAAGCTGCCAAGGACCAGGTGAACACAGGAATAGAACAAGCAAGAATAACTGACAAAAAGGAAATCGAGCTGCTCAAAGCTAAGCTCGAACAAGCAGAGCTGGTAGCTCAGACCAGTCAAATACAGGTAGGCCAGCAAATAGACTTGATTGAGAAGCTACAGGTTAGATTAGAGTTTGCCAAAAGCCAAGTTATAAATATCAGGATATTCCAGTCCCAGGCTATGGAGATTTGGAGCAGAGCTTCTGTAACCTAGCGAAGTTTACTTACCAAGGTAGAGACGATTCGGGACAACTGTCTGCTTGTTGATCATGTATAGAAAAACTTATCTGTCAGAGAGAGAGAAGCTGGAGCAGCTCAGGTCGCATATCAAGAGGCTGTAATAGCTACAACAAACAGGGAATCGACAAGTAGTTCTGAGTTTTCCATTTCGGAATAGACCCGAGGTAATATTTTGTTGAAAGAATGGGAACGCAGCATATCAGAAGGAAAATTGCAAGCCAAGAGGATAAGGAAATCCTGGGAAGAAGCCTTCGGTTCTATAGATGGAGATCTATTAGGCATTGATAGTGAGAGAAATGTTGAGACACTGAACCAAATGAATATAGCGAAATTATTACTTGATATAAATGAGAAAGAAGAAAGAGATTTGGCTGAAGTCTCACAAGTAACTCGGGCAGACATAGTTCAAATAGATAAATGGATTATTAAACCAAGTGTGCGATTGTGCACCATCGACACCCTAGACCGACATATGGAAGAAAGGCTACCACAATTAGTCAGAGATTGTTATATTTTTGAGGCCAATTGTCAGGCGGAACCTTCTAGGTTGATATCTTGGTTGGTGGAGAAATGTGTCACTTGTACCGAGCATGCGAAGGGGCAGGCTTCTGGTACTAAATAAAGACAGAGATAAATAAATGAAATGATTGATCTCCTTCTTGTTGTAACTGAGAATCCTAGAATGATTGAGATTCCATCATATCTAAATCTGTATAAATATACAATAGAAGGAAGGAACAAAGGCTAGACCTTTTTGGGTCGATTGTAATAGAGATTTTTTTCCCTCGAGAGTTAATACAAAGCAAATCCGAAGATTCTCGATTCTGTCACGACTATGTTATGAGTTTGTTTCCTTGTATTTCATATTTTATTTCATTTCATATATATATCTGATGAATGCTTCGCTATAACTTAGTACAACCTCTACTATAGTGAATAAATTTTAGTTTTCTATATTGTTTACTGTTTTTCCTCTGTACCATCTATTAGTAAGTATAAGACCAATGAGCATTTTAGATTTCTATATATATTTTATGCTTCATCAGATTATTTCTTTATCTTTTTCTTCTTATGTTTATAAGTGAGATTCTCCCTTGATAGGAGCCTTACATGATAGACAGCTTAATGTTTTGTCACACCTCATACATATTTGTTAAAATATAACTCAGTTATGCGAAAGGCCCTTTGTTTTTCACCCTGTTTTCTCTACTGGAGCTATAAACTCTCCTTTATACTACCGAAATCGAGACAGCATCTAAAAAAGTATTGAGATTTTATTATCATTATGTTCCTCTATGACTGTCCCTGTGACAAGACAACCTAATATTGAACCTGGACTATCAGATCAAACACATATTGCCTTGAATCTTTTTGATACTATTCTTAAAACAACCATTACCCAAGTGGAACTTGAACATTTGTGGGCAGTGATTGATAGGGACATAAACATCCAAGAATAGTTTGAAGCTAGACAACAACCTAGAAATCAGCCCTAGCTTCCCTTGCCGAAGGTTGACATTTCTTTCTTCTCTACCCCTTACTCACTTTCGGATGCCTAGACACTGTACTTCTAAGCCTTAAGTACAGACTCTCGAACAACAATAACCAATGAAAATCCATTTTTCACTTTTATCATCCAATTTACTCCTTCTTTGTTTAGGCACATGTGCATATACAATGCAACCAAATACTCTAAAATGAGAGTCACTATGATGCTTACCACTCCATTCTTCTTGAGGAACCATGCCCCTCACAATCTTTGTTGGACTCCTGTTCAATATATAAACTCCACAAGATACCACTTCAGCCCAATATTCATTTGTTAGATTCTTTTCTTTCAACATGCTTCTTGCCATCTCCATTATTATAGGACTCTTTCATTCTGGAACACCATTCTGTTGAGCTGTATAACTTGTAGTGAGCTACTTCTTTATTCCACGATACCTGAAATACTCCAAAACATCATTTGACTTGTATTCTCCTCCTCTATATGATCTCAATATCTTAATGGATAGACCACTTTGTTTCTCAACCAATGCCTTGAATTCCTTAAACTTGTTAAATGTTTCAGATTTGTGTTTAAGGAAATAAACCCATGTTTTTCTACTATAATTATCAATGAATGTTAGAAAGTATATGCTCCCCCCTAATGATGATGTCTGCATTGGACCACATAAATATGTATGCACAATTTCTAAAGGTGCCCAATCTCTATATGACTTCTCTTTTGGAAATATTTTCCTATGTTGCTTGACCAAAATACAAATTTCACATGAACTTATTGGTGCTTGAATAGGTGGTAAGCCTCTTACCATTTCATTTCCTTACAACAAACACAATCCTTTAAAGTTTATATGGCCATACCTCAAGTGCCATATCCATGCTTGATCTTGACTTGATGCTTTGAAACTTGCTCCAATCTTCTCCATCATTGCACTTTTCACGTGAAGTGGGAACATTCTATTGTCTGTCATTTTAATCTTTTCAATCACCATTTTACTAGGAGGAATATCAAATATAATGCATACATTATTCTAAAAAAAAACTCTATAACCCTTTTGAGTAAGTTGTCCCACACTTATGAGATTATGCTTCAAACTAGGCACAAAATAAACATCGGGAATGGTTTTCTTTCCTCTATTTGTTATTACATTGATTGCACATTTTCCCATGACTTCTACAATATTATCATTACCCAATTTAATTTGTGCTTTAACTGATATATTCAAATCCTCACACAACCCTTTATTTCCATTCATATGGTTACTACAACCACTATCAAGAAAACAAATGTTACTTGTATTTTCTTGAGCTACATCACATGTAAATAACATTGTCTTAGAACTACTCTCAGAGAAATCTGCATTTTGCTTTCTCATATCTACTTGTCTCTTTTGGCATTCATTTGCAAAGTGACCATACGTCTTGCAATAATAACATTGAGTCTTTGATTTGTCATACCTTTGTGATGTTTGATTGTGATTTCTTTTCCTTGAGATGAAACTTTGATTTCTTCTTCCTCCAAGGTCTTGACTCTTTCTTTCTTCTCTTTGAAAATTATTTCTTCCTCTTCCTCTTTCTCTGAATCCTGGATTTCCTCTTCCTCTGCCTCTGCCAAATGTCATTTGTGTTTTGAATGCATGCTCCAATGAGGTATTTTCATTCCTGTTCAACCTGTATTCATAATTTTTCAAAGAGCCAACCAACTCATCCATAGAATATTTAGTCAAATATTTAGATTTTTCAATTACCACAACTATTGCATCAAATTTTATAGGCAAACTTGTTAAAACCTTTTCTACAACCTTCTGATATGCTAGTTCATCACCATTTTTCCTTATTTGATTAACCAACTCCGTAACACGATATGTAAACTGATCTATTGAATCAAAATCTTTCATTTGCAAGTTTTCAAATTCCCTTTTAAGTGCTTGAAGTTTGGCAATTTTTACCCTGCTAGTGCCTTGATATGTTGTCTCTAGAATGTCCCATGCTTGCTTGGCTGTAGTGGTTTAATCCTTCCAACAACCGAATCGTTCAATGCTTGTCCAATTATCTGCAAAGCCCTTTTACTCTTTTACCTATTTTCATCAAGCTTTTTCTTTTCATCAACACTCAAAATAGACTCATCTTGTGGTTTGGTATAGATGTCTGTTAGCTCATATGAGTCAAATGCTAATTTCATTCTAAATGCCCAATTATCATAATTTTTCCCACAAAATGTTGGAATTATAAATTGTCGATACATCCCTGATGCTATTTCCTAAAAAAATCAAGCCTCCAAAAAAAAGTTCATCAGACATGGATTAAATTTCTTGAGCACAAATATTCTTCCTTCCCACCTCCCTGATTTTTTTTTTTCATTAATCAAGTAAGAACAATATTCTATCACTAGTGCTATATGGAAAATTATTACTTCTCATTTTATGCTTTATGCTCCCATTAAGAGTGTAATAACCCAGAATTTTCACACTATCTCAAATTTCGGCAATTTAAAAACACTTTTAAGAGCAAAATAAAACCTGGTTCCACTTAATTGCGTCCCCATACAATGGCAGTTTTGAAAAAAATAAACGGAAGCTGCTTCTTCTCAACTAATCCGCGACTTGCAACTCCTTACCCCAACAATTTCTGGGTTCCTCTCCTTGCGACAGGCCTCACTCGTCGGAGCCTTCCTCTTGATAGTTGCGCCCTCTCTTGCGTGGGTTTCTCCTGCAGCGGACAGACTTCAGGCGCTCTCCACTTCTCTTCACGGTCTCCTGGCCTCCTTACAAATTTTCTGTGGAAGATTTAACTCCTCCAACGGCGGCTAGTCTCTCTGCCACGGCTTTGCGCCTTCCTTCCTTGCAGCGGCGGCTAGTCTCTCTGCCATGACTTTGCGCGTTCCTTCCTGGCAGCGGCTCCTTTGTGAATGCAGAATTGCATCTCAATGCACAACGTGCCCTCCTGACAACTCAATGCAGCTCAATGCACAGCTTGCCCTCTTGACAACTCAATGTTATCCTAGCTCTAATACTAGGATGAGTGGGCAGAAGCAAAGGAACACTCTAAAATGCACAGTGAAATGGATTTTTATTTCTGAATAAATGAAATGGTTACATAGCTTGTTTATATAGAGAAAATGGAAGCATTTGGAAGATCCAGAGGTTTCTCCAAACAATTTGGAGTGTCGGTAGAAAAGATTTCTCTAGAAAAGAGTTGAAGTGTCGATGTGGTAGGTGGTGAGTAGTGAAATTAATTTCTCCAACAGCTGGCCAGGTCAATAGGGAAAAAGATGCCTTCTGGATCTATCTCTTGGCTTGGCACGTATCCACCTGTTCCAGGATAAGAGACAGTTCCATCTTTATTTAGTAGTTGACCCCGCCCGCTTCGTTGTACACGGAGATAAGGAGGCCACTTACACACATTCCTTTCTTTATTTTAGGCTGGGATTGAAACTTGGGAATCGGGTATGCTAAGCTGTACTAGGGCTCATCGATTTTGTCGACTGCGATCAAGTCCGAGATTTTGATAGACTACATATTCCTGGGAGTGGAGACCTGGCACATAACCCAAAAGAAGTCCGTTGTTTGTGATACAGCCCTTTGGAGCATGTTTAGACCTGTTAGGATACAATTTTAGCCATGAGCGTCTATTTAGAATAACAGACACCATTATTTTATTTTTCCATTTGTTGTTGAAAAAATTGCACCATTCGTAGTTGTCCTTCTTCAACTTCCCATTCTTGTTCATAGAGGGATTTTAATGATTATTATAATGTTTGGTTTTAATTCCCTACGCTTGGTTAGGGGTGACAAAGCCTCGTTTACCATTTTTGTTGCTGCTGCTTCTCCCTAATGCCAAACTCTTTGTTAGACTTATGCCAAAATTTCACTTTCTAATCTTGGCTACATAATAATCAATCATTCATAGTCAACATATGTCCATGAACTCCATTATAGTTTGGATGTATTTGTCTAAGAAACTATGGTATTTGAGAACCATGTGTTGCTTAGTATCATTTAAACCTAAATTTGCAGACAAAGTATCAAAGGCAAACTTGCCTTGATCTTGCCGTAGTGATCAGTAGTTCAATCTCTCTAGTTCTAATACTAATTATAGCTCTATCAGTTCCATATGCTATTATTAATTCCCACTAGACGCTATTAGAATGAAATGATATTTATTTAGACTATTTAGCTCTGAGATCTATGGAGATATTACAGGGTTATTAGCTAGGGAGCTATAGGGAAATGACTGTCATGGAAGCTATATAAGTTCTAATACTAATTATAGATCTATCAGTTCCATATGCTATTAGTAGTTCCCACTAGACACTATTAGAATAAAATGATATTTATTTAGACTATTTAGCTCTGAGATCTATGGAGATATTACAGGGTTATTAGGTAGGGAGCTATAGGTAAATGACTGCCGTGGAAGCTATATGGGGATGCTTACCCTAAGAGGGGGGTAAGCATAGTCTTATCCTTTAATCCAGAAACACATGTTTGAGACTTCATTTCTTTAAATGAAACAATCAATTATTAACAAAATCGTGTGCATTAAAGCCAGAAGCAACTACGAATAAAAAACTAAGAAGTGCTTGTCACTACCTCGAAGGGTTTATTCTCATCTTATGATTTTAATATATGTAGCATTGTCTTTCCAAAGGAGCAGATTTATCTATTAAATCTAAGATGGATACCCTTGGCTGTGTTAAATCAGGAATTGTCTTTCCAAAGGAGCAGATTTATCTATTAATTCTAAGATGTATACCTTGTGCTGTGTTAAATCAGGAATTAGTCAATCATGGAAGTTATCTTCTAATCTTTTATACCTTCTTCTTCTGTGTAAATAAAAAACTAATCAATCTGGGAAGTTATCTTCTAATCTTTCATTTTCAAGACCCCTGAAAGGCCTAAATTTTCCTTTCCTTTTCTTTCATGGCCAAGCTTGTTCAAATCATCTTTACATCTCTCAGGCATTTGTTTCCCCATTCTATGTTCGATAAGGAATATAATGATTATTTCAAAATATAAACTTTTGTCTTATCTGGCTATTGCTTAAAGTCTGCGTAAAACCATTCATTTCATCAAGATATTTGGGTAGCCACATTTCCTTAGTTTGTACTATTCAGTGTTTTCTATGTTAGAATGATTGGATTTTATTTATTTATTTTGTTTTAATAAACTTTCATTCAACAAATACTGCCCAATATGGAATATTACAATATGAAATATTACAACGAAGTAGATATTAAAACACCCTTCAAGCTAATCAGCGGCAACATATTTCAATGAAGTAGATACTAGCACAGTCGCTAACTTGTTGTTGGTGAATGCCGAAAAGCTTACCACTTGTAAGATAAAACAAAGATTATGAAGAATATAAAACGATATGAAACAATTGATTATAATTAACTTTAAATTTAAAATAAACTAGTTGAGAAGTATGTACAGTTTGAGAGGTAAACTAATGCGAATAAGCATGTACAGTTTGTGAGGTAAAGCGAGGTAATTGTGAGGTAAGATGAAACAAACGTGCCTCGAAACGGCCCAGCCACTGAAATGATGGAGCGGTAGAGTAAGATCGCACCGTTATCAAAAGCCTACGTGGCCTGCTCGACTGTAACAAACGTGCTCAGCCACTGAAACCATTGATTGTAAATATGCAGTTGTCATAAGTAAATGTGTCACACATGTAAATTTAATACTGTAAAATCATAAAAAGTCAATAGTGGAGTAAATTTGTAATTTCAATTAACTTTGTTAATTATTTGAACGTGGCAATTAGATAGTCATAGAGTAATTTTTTAATCATATTAAGTAAATGTTAAAAAGTAAATAGGTTATCTTAAGCTTTTAAAAATTGTAGAAAGTTATGAACTTGAGATCTAGTTTATTGATTTGGAAGGACGACTAAGAATATGCTAGCATCTTTAATTGATAACCATACGATTGAAATTTATGGCTAAAAGATCATTAAATGTGCCCATTCTCAATAGGTGTACACCTTTCAACGTAATTAAAGCACCCTTCAAGCTAATCAATGACAACAAAGTAAATGTTAAAAAGTAAACAAGTTAACTTAAGCTTTTAAAAATTGTAGAAAGTTATGAACTTGAGATCTCGTTCATTGATTTGAAAGGACGACTAAGAATATGCTAGCATCTTTAATTGATAACCATACGATTGAAATTTATGGTTAAAAGATCATTAAATGTGCCCATTCTCAATAGGTGTATGCCTTTCAGGCGTAATTAAAACACCCTTCAAGCTAATCAATAACAACAACTGTGATATATTTATTTGGTCAAATTGTCCCAGGACTTGCACTTCCCAACTACATTAAACAACCTGCCCAATGAAGTAGATATTAAAGCACCTTTCACGCTAATCAGCGGCAACAACTGTGAGAAATTTATTTGATCAAATTGTCCCAGGACTTGCACTTCCCAACTACATTAAACAGCCTCTTGGACATGCTAGGCCATGAGGAGCAAACCTAGAAGATTTGAATCTGGGTGGGGCCAATACCCTAAAAGTTTATTTGTGGCAAGAACAACATTATATTTTTTTCAACCATGCACATACTTGATAAACAGATCGAATCCTTTGGGCTGCAGGGCTGAAGTAAATTATTACATGTTAAAAAGAATGGATTGAATATTTCACATGCACAGATTTGATCAAAGTTCTTTGCTGAGAGTTTCTTCTCCTATCAACTTCTTTCCTAATTCTCGTTTTTATAATATATCTATAGTAAATTATTAAATGTTAAAAAGAAAAGATTGAATATTTCACATGCACAGATTTGATCAAAGTTCTTTGCTGGGAGTTTCTTCTTCCACTATCAAATGCTTTCCTAATTCTGGCTTTTATAATATATCTGTAGACACTTTTTTGTTTTCAGAGTTTACTCGAAGCTAATGGCCAATTAGCCTTCTCTCCTAGCAAATTCTTCCAACTTGTTGGCTTGGATACCAATGAATGGATTTAGCATGGAATTTTTAAAATATAAACGATCCTAAAAGTAGTTCTAAAACTAAATACATACCTAGGAAAGTGAATATGAAATCAACAATTATTTCAACCATTAACATCTAAACTAGAACAAGTTTATTGAATTTATGAGAGAGATATTTGAATAACCAACAATGAAAATTAGGTTAGACTATGTTAGAATTACCAATTATAATTTCAAATTTGTAAGTTAACAACCATGAAAAAAACAAGTATAGAAAAATTAGTCAACCTTAGGCATGTGTTTTAGTATCAAGTACTACAGCGTCTATAGTAAGCACTAGTTCCTTGTCAACATTAATATTTTTGCACTTGTCAGTTTGTATCACGCCTTTATTTCTCTTTCTATCAAATATAAACATTTCCAAGTTGGCCACTTCATCGGTGAGTGTATGAAAATGTCATTCTCATGCAGTGGCCATTCGTGGAGCAAAAGTACTAGAAAAAATGTGGAGCGAAAGTATTAGCAAAAATGTGAGGGGCAAACACCTTTTCCATTAAATGTTGATCCATTGTTTCAAAATTTCAACATCATCCTAAGTCTAATAAAAACACAAACTAGAAGATATGATGACATGTAGGATTTTGGAAGATTAAGAAATGTATTGGGTTTATCTTTCCTTATAACATTTACTAATTCTATAGAGTCTACTTATCAATTGATTATAAAACATGTAAATTCCATTGAAGTAGTAGAAAATGCTTTAGTATTTCTAGTTTTGAATGTCCTTCCTTCATCATACCACCCAGCAAGACTATCATAACACTCATGGGTATGAGTAAAGTCTTGCATCCATTCATTTTTCAAGTATGCTTCACAATTTGAGAGCTAATAATATGCTTCTAGATCCGTAGGTGCAAAAGATTCTATGCATTTACCATGCTCATTGAAAATATGATTTGTACTTACATCTATGTTATATACGAAAATATGATTTGTGCTTACATCTATGTTATATATCAACCATCTAATAACTTCTACGCATCGCATGATTGGTGATCTTGCATCATGATTATGGATGTATGATTTTTTCAAGTTCTATACTCCATCAATTTCCTCCTATTACCTTTCATTTAGTTTTGAAGTGGTAGGCAACCCTTTTCCATCCTTAATCAATAAGAATAGTTCACCATATGTATGTGCATTATCAAT
>ML778592.1:807861-823543 GCA_009831015.1 Picea engelmannii | reverse complement strand
CTAGTTGTTGTAAGATACAACAAACTACCTAATAAACTTTTGTACAGGGTAGAGTCCACTGTAGGGCCTTCATCTTTCTTGCTCAATTTTGTGCCTAGTGGTATGGGGGTTTCTGCTGGATTGCATTCTTCCATGCGAAATTTTTTGAGGATGTCTGCTGCATACTTTTGTTGACAGACAAAAATGCCTTTGGTTGATTGATCAACCTCAATCCCTAAAAAATATTTCATTATGCCAAGATCTGTCATCTCAAACTCAGATTGCATGGGATGTTTAAAATTTGTTAACTCAAGATTTCTCGTATAGATCATGTCATCAACATATAAAGATATAATCAAAATTTTACCGTGCTGATCTGTTTTGGTGTAAAGAGTTGGCTCATTTTGGCTTCTGCTCAAACCACTTCTGATCAGATAAGTGTCAATTATGTTGTACCAAGCTCTTGGAGTTTTCTTTAAGCCATACAAGGCTTTCTTCAACCGATATACTTTGGTTGGGTGCTTTTGGACATCAAATCCAGCTGGTTGATCGACATAAACTTCTTCTTCTAAGAGACCATTCAGGAATGCTGACTTGGCATCCATCTGGTATACTTGCCATTTGTGTTGGGCTGTTATGGCCAATAGAGTCCTTACAATGTCTAATCTTGCTACTGGAGCAAAAGTTTCACCACAATTAGTACCTGGTTGTTGTGAGAATCCTTTGGCAACAAGTCTTTCCTTGTGTTTTTCGATCTTCCCTTTTTCATTGAGTTTAGTTTTGTAAACCCACTTGACACCAATTCTCTTCTTGTGACTTGGTAAATCAACAAGATCCCATGTCTTGTTCTTCTCAATGGAGTCAATTTCTTGGTTCATGGCTTGAACCCAATGTGGCTCCTTAGCTGCTTCTTTAAAAGATGTAGGTTGAGATGACATTAAAGCAAAAAGGTTGTGTTGTTCAAAATCAACCAACTGCTGATGGATTTCTCTCAAACTTTGATTTCTCTGATTTTGTGGTTCAGAGAATGATTCTCTGCTGGAAGTTGAGTTATCATGAGAATTTTTCAGGTTGTCTTTGTACCTGCAATCTTGCAAGAATAGTTTGAGGTAATTGCTGTCCTGAATTTTCTGTATTTTCAGAACTTGGCAGCTATGGATTTTGACTGTCCATTTGCTGATTTCTAAATCATTCTAGAATTGATTTTCTAGAAATTTTACATCTTTGCTGAGAATTATTTTCTTGGTGATTGGATTGTAAAGCTTGTAAGCTTTAGATGTTTCACTATATCCAGTGAAAATACATTTCTCACTTCTGTCATCAAGTTTCTTCCTTAATTCGGAAGGTATGTGAGCATTTGGTATGCATCCGAATGTTCTTAGATGCGCAACAATGAGCTTTGTCCCACTCCATGCTTCTTGGGGGAATTTTAGCTTTAGTTTGGTGGTTGGAGATCTATTTAAGAGATAAACTGAGCATGCTACTGCTTCAGCCCAAAAAATATTTAACAGACTTTTCTCTTTGAGTAAGCTTCTTGACATGTTCATTATGGTTTGATTTTTCCTTTCAGCTGCTCCATTCTGCTGTGGAGTATACCTTGTTGTTGTTTGCATGATAACGCCTTGTGATTTGCAAAAATTTGCAAATTCTCTGGAGTTGTATTCTCCTCCTCCATCTGACATGAGTGCTTTGATATATTTGCCACTCTATTTTTCAGCTTCTGCCTTGAATTCTTTGAATTTTTTGAAAGTTTCAGACTTGTGTCTGAGAAAATGGATCCATATTTTTCTGTTGAAGTTATCAATAAACGTTAGAAAGTAAAAGCTACCAGCTATTGACTCTGTTTGCATTGGTCCACATAGGTCAGTGTGAACAATTTCAAGATGTTGTTTGGCTTGATTGGAAGACTGTGGAAAACTAGTTCTCTTATGTTTTCAAAGTATGCATGACTCACATGGGGGAATTTGCTCTTTAAATATAGGAAGACCTTTGACCATGGAGTTCTTCTGAAGAAGACTTAGACTCTGAAATGGTATATGTCAAAATATTTTATGCCAAACCATAGTTTCATTTAGGGTGGATGCACTTTGTGCATATGGTTGAATCAGATTTGCAGTTCTGAGTGTAAGGGGAAACATCCTATTCTAAGTCATGTGAATTTCAGAAATCAATTTTCTGCTGGGGTTTTTGTCATATATTTTGCATGATGCTCCCTCAAAAAGTACCTTATAGCCATGTTCAATGAGCTGTCCTACACTTAGCAAATTATGTTTCAGATTTGGAACATGATAGACATTGTTTATGTCTTTCTTTACATTATGTTTAGTAAGAATAGGAATAGTTCATTTTCCTTGAACTTTGACTAAGTAATCATTTCCAAGTGTAATATCAGATGAGAGTGAAGAATCAATGGATGAAAGCAAATCTTTGTTACCTTTCATGTGATTCCAGCAACCAGAGATCTTTAGGTTGTTGTTCAGTCTTGTGGCACGAAAGAAACATACCTCCTGATTTCTCCCATGTGATTGGGCACATGTGCTCTACCTGAGAGTTGATTTGCTTGCTTCTTCCTGCATTCAGATTCATAGTGCCCATACATTTTGCGGTAATAGCATTGTATGTTTGTTTTGTCATTTGTTCTTCTCCCTTTGCCTCTTTGAGGCTGGAAATCACAACGTTGAGTTTGTTACTATTGTCTTTGACCTTGGAAATTTTGATTTGGATATTGTTGTCTGTTACCTCCACTGGAGTGAGGGTGACTTTGATTGCTCCCTCTTCCTTGGTGACCTCTGCTTCTTCCTCTGCCTCTCCCTTTGCTGAAGGAGAATTGAGTTTTGAAATCATTGAAGATTGAATCATCTGTGAGATGTAGTCTGGTCTCATGTGTCACCGGAGAACCAATTAATTCATCTGTTGAAAAACTTGACAGATACTTGGATTCAAGGATTGTTGTTACAACCATTTCGAATTTCTTTGGTAAACTTCTGAGGATTTTCTCAACAATGCATTGATGAGTGAGGGTTTCACCAGTCAATCTGATCTGGTTTAGAATGCCCATGACTCTGGTCATGAACTGATCCACATTTTCAGACTCTATCATCCTTAGAGTCTCGATTTGTGTTCTCAAGGTCTGCAGTTTAATTGTTTTGACCCTGTCATTTCCTTGGTAGGAAGATTTAAGGATGTCCCAGGCCTGTTTTGAAGTACCAACACCTGTGATTTTTGAAAAAATCAAGTCATCCATAGAATTTTGAATCCATATTTTAGCTTTGTTTTCTCTGTTTCTCTGTGTTGCTTGAGCAATTTTCTGTTGATTAGTCATGGCGGACAGTTCTGCTAGATCTAGTTCCACATATCCATGATCCACTAGATACTAACACTCTTGTTCTTGCAAGAAGGATCTCATCCGAATAGACCAGAACTCATAGTTCTTTCCAAGAATAATCGGACCCTGAGTTGGTCCTAAATTGCTAGACGTCGCCATCTTTTTTTTTTTTTTTTAATTGAACAAAACAGAAAGAAAAAAATCGTATTTACTTGTCTCCCACGCGTGAAACCAGGTCTGTTGCTTTCTTGCAGTGATTTTGGAACTCTGTTAGATGAGATCTTTGAACTCTCCAACTTCCGATTGCCGAAGTGTTGAAGAGGACATAACGGCTTGAGTTTGACCTTAATCACCCTGCAATGTGACCATGCGGCTTGATGTTAAAGCGCTACGGGCTTTTCTGGTTCTTTGTCTTTCAATTTTTTGAAATGCGAAATATGTTGGAAAGGCCCTTCTCGAAAACCTTTTGGGGATTTCACATTCCAGGACTTCTCAATGCGAAGTGGCCCGGTCCTCTGTCTGCAGGATCCCCGATATGCTGAAACACTGATCAATGGTCTAGATCTTCCTATGATTTGATGGTCCAGATCCCTTTGGGATTTCACGATTCATTATTTCACGAGTTTAGAACTCGTATTTCATGACTCGTGACTCCTCGTCATGCTGCACTTCCAAAACACAAAGTCTGAATTGTCGATTTTCCAAAATCACTTTTTCGAAAAATTTCCTGAGATCGTGGATTGTTGCCATGCGTCTCCTTCAGATGGACGGTCCTCTTTTTTTCCAGGATTTCACGATTTGTGACCCTCGATGACACACAAAAAAAAAACTCTGTCAACTTCAAACCCCAGTAGCCGAAATGTCAACGGTTCCTCAATCTCTGCCACGTGTCCGAATGAATGGACGGCTGTAATCTTTTCGAAATTTCGAGACTTTCATCGTGGAGTGTCCCAACCTTTCGTCAACAAGACCTCCAATATCCTGAACTCCAAAGTATTGAAATGATGGCACTTGGATCTGCTACCACCTGTCCTCTGAGATGGACGGCTTACAATCCTCTCAGGATTTCATGATACGTGATGTCGGGATTTCACGTATCGGGGTTTTGGAGAGCAGTCTCCTTCACTCGTCCAACTCTTGATCCTCGTTTTTGTGATGGGTTAAGATCGACGAATCACGATCTTTCGTGATCCAATGGTCCAGAATGACTCGTGATTTTGTAATTTGCGAATTCTCATGGCTGTCTTCTGACCTTTACACCTTGCGAGTCAACGAAATGCCGAGATCTCACCATGTGTCTATTGATGGACGAACCAAATGATTTCGGGATTTCGTGACTTCACAAGTCAAAATTTCTCCTGTGCACTCCAGAGAACTAAACTTCGTGCACTTTCTCGTTGATCCAACGACTATCAGTCCTCTGCGCAAGATCTAACGGCTGAAATTCTTCCGCCTTTTACACGCTCTCCTCATCCCTTTTGAACTAGATTTCCGCCTCGGATCTGTTCATAGGACAAATTTTATGCCCGCGATGGTTTTTCTTTGAACCTGAGACGCGTTCTTTACTGCCTTTGCAAGGATTTTCTTCTGCGAAAGAAAAAATTCGTGAATCTTTCAAAGATTTGAAAGAATTTCACGAGTTCTTTGTTCTTTGTTGCAATCTTTGACAGATTTGAGCGATTTCTGAGATGCTTTAAATGCCTATTCTTTCTGCAACTATCTTTCATGAATTTGACCAAATGCTTTGAATTCTTCAAGAGTTCCCGCCTCCTGTAGCTCTTCTTCGTGAATCTTTGATGATTCTTTTAAAATTGAACAAGAATCTTTAATATTTCTTCCTTCTCAGTCTCTGCTTCCTTCTTGTGTTTCTGGTCCTTGAAACTTTCGAGCGTAGTACGCTCTGCGACCTCGCGTGAGCTTCTTACACTGATATTTTGAGCATATGAGCAGACAGCTTCCTCGTGGAAGTTTCTTGCGAGGATCTTTCAAGAGTATGACAGACAGCTCTCCAAGCCTTGTGAAAAGTCTGTGTCGAATGCTCTCAAGATCTGTGAAGCTCTGCACTGTTTGTGGATCGTGTTGCTCTCTAACCTGTGTGAAGAGGCTTACTACTATAGCTCTGATACCATGATAAATTGTGAAGCAAGAAATGTAGAGAGAAAGAATAGAACATAAAACAGTATATTAGAATATAAGAAGAAGAGTACAAAACGAGTACATGAAGAAGTTCTGAAGTAGTAAGTACTATGCAAAGGGAAATAGCTAAGCTAAATAGGCTCAAGCAAAACAAGAATAGAAAGTACAGCTGGCCAGGATAGCTGGTAGTGTACATTCAGCCTGTTGAGGTTACATTATATTTAACATCTTCCTTGTAACCCAACAAACAGAGAGCGACAACATGAAATGAATGCTCAGCAGGTTCCTACCTACTTGCCTTCACTAGAAGAGAATTTGATGAGACATAAAGAGGTTCCCCATCTTCAAGATCCACATAATAAGTAAGCAACAACCAATTGTTTAAAATTGGCATGATGTCGACAAATTCAACCCCTTCACATAAGCTGGAAAAAAATTCAACAACCTAAATCTGCAAATAGAAACTTAAGAACCTGTATCTCCCAGAGTGGCAACGGAAATAAAACATAACCTGAAACCTACAAAAGAAGGTACAACTTTTAGGCACAAGGAATATGCGAATAGCCTATATCACCCATCCTACAAATTTTCTAAACATATTTGGAAAATGTAAAAAATAATCACCTCTCATATAAATTTTCTAATAATAACATAGACCTCAATTATGCATCCACAATGACGATATTGCAGCCCATGTATTGTAGATAAGTAGTCACTCCTCATTCAATGTTATCATGTTTTAGTCTCCAATACACCATGACCTTAACGCTGACTTTTTAAATTAAATGCTTACAAATCAAACTAAATTCCATAAAAAATAGTGTATGGAAGTAATCCATGTAACAAAAGTGCAACCACTCGGAGGTAGGACTGATAAACCTCACTTTTGCAGAAACTCAACAATATTACCTAGTACATTTAATAACAGATGTTATTGACCTGTAGTGGCCATAATAAAATGCTACTTAACACGTACATTTTGACTGATTTGCATAGCCTTCTATTATATACGTAATTACGCTATCGAAGAATGAGGGCAAAGTCGCCAACAATGAATTTTGCATAGCATGCACTCCCATGGATTAGACGTAGCAACAACATAAGGCCAGTCTTGGGCTCGTCAAGATTTACCATGCACTCCCATGGATTTACTTGTCCCATTGTGCCTCACCTGTTGGTTGTTTTAACTGGGTACGATATTGTTAAAGTACATCACTTTCTTTTAAATTGTTTTAACAGTATTGTTTTAAATTTGTTAGAAAATGCTCTTTAGTCATGCATACTTAGCCAATTCAAACTTGATCAACTGTGAATTGATTTTTTTTTACATTCGTTGCCGATATCATGGTTTAGTTTCATTCATGTAATTATGGAATATATACAGTGATGTACTCTTTTAGTTACCTACCAAAAAGTCATGATTCATCAAAACAAAATCTTTGATGAAATGTCATCCTTAGCACTATACAGATTCTTTGAATGGACTATGCAGATATTCTGTTCTGAATTTACATTGGAAATTTAGTACTTTTTACATATTTCGTTCTTTATACTAAACAAGATACTGGTTTATAATGTTTTTTGATTTGATTATCTTTTCTATATACTCAAACACTTGCTACTGCTTTGCTTCTTTGTCATATGCTATAGAAACTTCAAAGTACTCAAGTTGAGGCCAACAAGGTTGGCGAAGACACAACAAACTAGGTGTGCACTCACGAACCTATACTTATCTTTTGTGCTATTTTCATATTATCTTCACATAAGTAAGAAACATTTTGAAAATCACAATTTCAAAGTTGGAATCAATAATAGATGTTGAGTCCTATCAAATAGATGCACATTCCACTGTACATGACAACATGGACCAGGTATTGTGTAACAATGACCTTTCATATACTACAGGAGATTGCCTCTTTGATGCATTTCAAGTTCTATTGCACTTCCGTTATTCCTCAACCGAGCTACACAATGGACTAATAGATCATTTCATGGCCTGCTTAGACATTGGAAACCTTGAGGCATTAGAGTTGTATGAATATGAATTGGCATCTAATTTTCTTTACCAGTTCCATGGGATTCATGATGTCAGTACGTATCTTTCCAAGATGCGCTTATCTGCATCTACAATCCTACCTCCACATGAGAGAGGACTATGGGGAGATACATTTTTTATATGATGGCTAGCTAAGTGGCTAAATATATCAATAGGAATTTGGTCATTAACAAGAAAGACAAGATATCTACTATTCAATAAAACTGCATCTAAAGATCCATAATGCATCTTGTTCCATGATGAAAATCCTCTTAGTGGTCATTAAAAACCATTTCTCTATAAACAATTATTAGTGTGCAGTCTTGGAGGATCTAATATTTACTTGTCCCTCAACTTTTAAGACCTTCAATCACATTGCAAACTAATTATGCATAGCATGCACTCCCATGGATTAGACTTAGCAACAACTAGTACATCAAATTTTGGAGATAGTCTGTTCAATGCAATTCGCTACTTGGTCTCAACAGACTTTGACATCCACTCGCTGCGCCTTTACATTGTGCAATCATTTTGCAATGAAATTATAGGTGGGAGTCAACATGCACTTAACTGCTTGCATGAACACCTTCCAAATGATCTTATACAAAGTATGCCAACACTTGAAAGCTAGAAACAATATCTTATACATATGACAATGCCATACGAGGAAGGAAATATAGAAGGTGGGGAATTTTGTTTACAATGGACATCTATCATATTCACAGTAAATATCCCGGTTTGGTCATCCCTTGTAGATGCTTCTGTCCATTTCCGCTATGTCAAGTCAAACTACTCTAAGACAATTGAAATCATATCATTAAAAACAAATACACCACACATCCACTATCAACCTTTGATGAGAAATAATTCCAGTTCAAGATTCACTGCTCCTACTAGCCAAACCACATCAACTCTATGTAAGAGTTTCATTCTATATAGCACAGTAAAATTGATCCCAGATGTGATCATCTCATAAAGAGCTTAAGCAAAAAACATAAACTAACTTATCATCATCTCATAGAGAGCTTAAGCAAAAAACGTAAACTAACTTATCAGAATTTGAAAAAGGTAATACGTGGAAGACATGAATACATTAGTGCACTTCCTTCTAAACAACTGAAATGTACGACTGATCATCATGATGTGATAGCGAGCCTAGGCAAGAAACACAAACTAACATATCACAACGTGAAAAAGGTTGTGAGTGCACAACACAATTGCATTTACACACTTCCTACTGAAAAAAAAAAAACATTAAACCATTGCTAACAAAGACCATCATGATTTTCAACATCAACATGGTGAGGAAGCAGTGCTCTTAACACATGTCGGTTTCATCTTCAACATGCCTTCTGCACAAGTGAAACTAGTTTCAAGTGACATCCATAAGCTGACCTACCACATCTTGAAAAAAACCATACATGAAAGAAACAAATGAAACTACATATCCCAAAGTGGTCGTGATATTGACATAGGGGGTAAAATAATGTGTTGTCAATTAAAGAAAACATTGTGCAATGCTAGCATTGAAAAACAATGAACAACTGCTATGTGTTCTTATCTAGTAAAAATAGATGCAAAGAAAATCTATATGAAAGAAATTGAAGACACCCCTGGCATTGCATGTGCAATTTGCGAGGAATTTAATTTCGCAAAGAACATTAAGTGTTTCACCCCTGATTTGAAAACAAAATACATCATCTTGACACTAACTGATAGAACATTCTCCAATAACAAAATATGTCTTTCATGAAAAAGGTCACTCCAAAATGGAAAAAAACCACAGTTTGCAATACCTGATCAAATAATATGTAACACACCATTACCATATGTAAGTACACTTATGAGGCTTGTCTCTCTATGAATTGCATTTGCACAAATCAGACCCTGGGGCTATAAACGATCCCAAATGGGCTTAAGAGGTTCAATTGTTGACATGCCTATCCAACTAGATGTTGTGCAAAAAGCACCGACACAATTCATGAACGAAACAATGACAATTGTTGTAGCGCTCAAAAGATGTTTGGAGTACAAAAATGCATACTAAACAGGTAGAGTGTGTGTGCAAATTGTCATGAAATCATTGAAAGAATTATGTTCCAGAACACTATACAAGGCACACAACAACTTTATAAATGAGAACTTGAACCATGTTCTTGAACAAGGCAATGGAAACTCTACACAGAATTTTTTCCACTACTAGTGAAATTAATTCATATGATGAATCTGAGAATGAAAAACCTACTAAAACATTGATACATGGATTCATTGAGTCACAACGCATTCATGACTTGCAAGACAAGATCGTCGAAATTGCACCTGCTGAAGGACAACGTCCACTTGGGATTTTAAAGGACAAATTCGCAGAGGAAATGAACTTCCCAACATTTTTCTATGGATGCCCACATGACAATGACATCACATAATGATTCAACTACCAAAAAGTAGTCCGATGGGAATTTCTACATTCAAGTGACGACTTCTCCTATCACACAACAAATTTGTTTTTCAAAACAATGCGCATAATAATTGAGAAAGTGCTCTCTTGCATATGGGTGTGAATAAAAAAAGGTCAATTATGAGGAAGAAATATATTGACCAAAGATGTCAAGTACAAAGCAAATCTGGAGAAAATCTTGAAATATGATATTTGATACATAGATTTCAAAAACATTCGCATCTCCCCTAACTACCTGCAACAAAACAAGAAAACTATATTTGCAATGATATGACAATTGGGGCCTCCAACATTTTTAGTCACTTTGACAAGTGCAGAGCATCATCAGAATCCATTGTTCACTACGTTGTCTACATTGTATAGAAACACAAAAAGGAAAAAACAAACTGAAACATTGGAAAATTATGACATTGACTACCTCATAAGAAAAGACCCAGTGACATGTACTCGTTACTACAGACATAGAGTGAATTCTTTGAGGAAATTGATATGTCATGATGAAACATTCTTCGGGAGAATATTGGACTACTATTTCGTAATTGAGTTCTAAAATAGAGGCAGTGAACATGAAAACACACTATTATGGGTAAAATATGCACCAATATATGGAAATGACAACAACACACAGATCGAGCAATTTTTCGACAAGTATGTAACATGCAACACATATCATTTGGTTCCGTAACTTGCCAAAGTTCATAGACATTACCATACAAGAACCTGTAAAAAACATAAAAAAACACATGGCAGATACAACTTCCCTATGCCACTGATGAGAACGACAAGAATTATTGAACCAGTTACTTTGGAGGACAGTATTCTGATTGACAAATCAAAATCTTTTTTCACATTTCTAGAACAAGGAGACTTTAATGACCTAATGACATTGAAATATTTTTTAGTGCAACTAAAGCTAACCAAACATGAGTACATCCAATTATACAATCTACACTTAAGCAACCAACAGTTTTCCTAAAACGAAAACCTTCGCACATTTGGAACAACAGTTTCTCCAAGGACATGCCAATTATGTGGAATGCAAGTACAGATGTGCAGTATGTCCCGAGCACATATTCTACAACATTATACTATACCTCGTACATGATGAAGGTTGACAAATCTATGACAAATGCATTTAGGAGAATACACAAAGAACATGAAAAAAGTTGGATTGATGCTATTCAATTGATACGTACACTTGGAAATACATTACTTAATATCCAACAAATGTCTGCTCAGCAAGCAGTCAACATCGCACTTTCCCTACCTAGGAACTGTAGTTCAAGAAAATGTGTCTTCATAAACACATCTCCACCTGACATGCACACTTTCATGCTTAAGCAACAAATCCTTCTAAAGAAAGAGCCTGATGATTCAGAGGATGTGATATGTCACTCTATTATTGATTAGTACCTCTAGCACCCATCTACCATTAAGCATATCTTCCTTGCAAAATTTGTATCGCATTACAAAAAAAATGGTACACAGATATCGAAAAGAAAAAAACCAAATGTAATACGCTTTGTCAAATACAACAAACACGTCAACTATGAAAACTTCTGTAGAGAGAAACTATTCTTGTACGTTCCATTCAGTCACAATGAAGACACACTAAAACATAACTTGCCTACATGGTAAGCTGGGTATACTCTATATGAGTCTACAATACAAGCCAATGAGGCTAGATTTACGTACAACATCAACCCAACATGGTGTGATTTAGAAAGTGCACTTGACGAACTAGAAACCCCTGCCAATATTGATGACATATCAACAAAGCCTAAAAAAAATACAACTCACCATGAAGCCTATGATTTTCAAGCATATTTTCCTTGCCCTCGAGAACCTACTTCTAAAAAACGTATCAATCTCAGATTTAAAGTAACAGACCATCCTTTCTATGTCGAAAACAACGAATACTACAGAATAAGACAGTTGTTGAATCGAGAACAAAAATAAATTCTAAAGGATATTTCAATGAAGAAATGCTTAGACATACACACTCCTATGAACTTGTTCCTTACAGGTGGCACAGGAACATGCAAGACATTCACATTGAAAGCACTATTCCAAATGCTTATACAGATCTATGATTCAAACACTATGAGTGACCCTATGAAACCAAAGGGACTGATACTTGCATATATAGGAAAAGAGTCATATAATCCAGGTGGAAGGATAGTCCACTCTGCCTTGTTGATGCCTTTTAATAGGTTGTAATTTCTTGCACTTGGCAAAGAAATGCTAGATACCTTGTCAAATATTTATAGCAAACTACAACTTGTCTTCATAGATGAAGCCTCCTTGATTGCAAGTCACTTCTTCTATTCCATTGACAATCGTCTAAGAAACATAAAACATGTCCAAACCAAGTACTTTGGCAACATCGATATGTTATTCTGTGGGGATTTTTACCCAGCACAACCCATACAAGATTCTCTAATATTTGAACAGCCTATGATCAACATGCAAACAACGACACATGACTTTTGGAAAGACAACATAAAATTCTTCGAACTGCATACTACAATGCGTCAGAAATATGAATACTTTATTGCAATTCTAAATAGAATGCGAACAAACAACCAAACACGTGATGACTTAGCATATATCAATTCAAGGTGCATGCGACCAACATCGACAAACCCAACCTTCCCTTACCTATTCTACAAAAACAAGGATGTCATAATGCATAAAAAGTACATGCAATCGTTGATGCCTTGTGATCAAATCACCATCAATGCAATCAACCTAGAAGAAGACAATATCAACAATGTACCAGGTCATCAACATACAACTACTTTTCATTTGCAACTTGTCCTGAAATTAAGCATACTAGTTGAAATATATGCTTGCAACTATGACTCACAACATGGCCTGGACAATGGTGCAGATGGGATACTCAAATCACATACCACCAAAGATGAAGTTTATGTCCCATGGTTTAACTGCCATGACCCACATATTGGGCACAGACAAGCTAACAAGTTAGCATATCTATATAATTCAAACACTTCACACGATTGGGCACCTATATTGTGAATATCAAAACCAGTATCAACATCAACAAAGATAGGTCATGTAAAGATTCGAAAACAATTTCCAATTCAACTTGCATGTGCACGTACAATTCACATATCACAAGGCTTAACACTTGATTGTGTTTCCTTCGACCCTACTGGAATACGAATACATGGACTTGTATACACAACTCTTTCCCGTGTCATAAACATAGAGTCCTTGTATTTGCTAAGCGCTCTTACAAAAGATAACTTCAAGTTCAAACAAAAACTCGATATTGAGATGCAACGCCTTCGAACTACTACAAAATGGCATCTAGAATATGATTATCGATCCATACAAGAAAAATTCTCTATATTGATTCTCTCACTTAACACACCCAGCCTAAATGCACATATGAATGATATACTCAATGACTATGACACAATGCAATTTGATATTTTGTGCTTACAAGAAACATACATGACATTATGCATGAAAAACAAGCAATTTCCAAATTTCAATTACATATCAAGTTACATTACACATGGAGTGATGATATTAGTGAAAAAACATATAGCAATTTTGGAGCATATGCATTTCGAAGAACAAAATGTAGAGATGCTACTAGCAAGAGTAATTTTTCATGAATCACAAATTGCAATATTGAATCTCTATGAGGCTCTGCATGCAACATTTACCAACATAGTGACTGTTCTTTCAAAAGCATTACACCATTTACATCAGAACGAAACCATTATCATTATAGGAGACTTCAATGTTGACATGCTACAAAGTAATGCCATAACAAAAAAATTGGAAAACTACATGTGCATTTACAATCTCCACTTTCTTTTGGATAAGATAAACAATGTACAAAAACTGCTTATTGACCATGTATGGTCAAATGTGCCCATTACACAATACAAAGTATTTATCTTAGACACATATTGGTCTAACCACGATACAAATTTTCTTGTACCTGAATTATGAAATATACATCAACCAAATTACAAAATCACATATCCATGTATCCAAGCATATATGGATACTTTGTTACACAAAACCAAACAATCCATATTACAAATCCACATTTTGATGTCCCAAAGCATATATAGATACTTTGTTTCAGATAACGAAATCATTCAAATGTCGCCGTCCAATTTCTTAATGTTTTCTGGTCTATAATAGATTTTGGATAGAAAAAACTCAACATAACCACAAACATGGATCAAGATAAAAAAAGGTGCATGCTTCTAACTCTATCTTTTACTCTATTCTTGTGAATCTCATGTGTTTTATGTACATATTCCTTGTTTTCCCTACATACTAACAGAACTTCATTTCCATTGTATTTTGTGCATTCCCACATTGAAACAAACAGATTAACTGGACAAGAGGAAGAAGCCTTAACCATAAATGTAGAAGAACACATACAAAGGTGCATGCTTCTATCCTTATTTTCTAGTCCATTGCTTTCTATCTCATTTACTATGTCTCTACATATATTCTTACATACAAACTTACCTTCATGTCGATTGTATTTTTTGCACCTCTACATTGAAAGAAACAGAATAACTAGACAATAGGAAGAAGTATTAACCAACAATCTAGAAGAAGACCTACAAAGGTGCATGTTTCTACCCTTATTTTCTACTCCATTTATTTATGTCTCATTTACTATACGTATTTTTTATTCTACTGTGTTTTACCTCATTTATTATATGAAGCTACTACATATCTTCCTACATACTAACTTATCTTCAAGTCCACTGTACTTTTTGCATTGCTACATTGAAAGAAATAGACTAGTAGAAGAGGATGAATTCTTATGTGCCACATTAGAGGAAGTTGAATTACAATATACCAAAAGGTACACCAATAGTGATACTAAAGAAAACACAATGCATATGATTAACGTACATCCATAACGATTATGAACAACATACAATGCACATGCTTACTTAGTTTTTGTCACTTTACATTCCATATATGTTCTCGTGTTCATCATAAAAAGTTGGACAAACGACACAAGCATGAGTAGTCAATTGTCACAGAAGTTAGTAGAACAACAAGCCCAAAGGTAAACATTCATATTTCACTCTCCTAGTATGTTTAAGAAACAAATAGCCTCAGTCATTTAATCATCTATGCGATAAAAAATATGTTGATTTCATCTACAACACTTGCTTTTCAGTTCGCAAGAAGTATCGGCGAGTACAAGTGAGGCACCTGTCAGAGTGCACCCTCCCCCGATTAAGAGGTCTGGTTACAAATCTATAACCAACATAATTCATCCAAATTATGCATCTACTTGTACATTCCTGAAAAAAAATAAAAAAAATAAATAGTGATACAAAGTGCCCTTCACATTACTTTTTATGTTCAAACACTATCACCAAGCCCAAAGTTACACCACCAAGTATACTATCTATAGAAGACTTGAACAACCATCGAACTGGACAAGTGTTTGTCGGAGACATAATGGTCATTTAAAACACCTAATTAGACAAGGAAAACAAAACTAGATGCATTGTGCATGCTGACATGACAGACAACGAAGCCATGATGACAGTGGCATTGACTATCCTTGAACAATTTGTCCAAAAAAATGCAGAAAATATCTTGCCCGGTAATGGGATATCCATTACAAATTTTAATATATTAAAAAAAGAAATATATGACCATGGTGATTGTGATTGGATCATATCACTTAATGAAACAAGTATTGTCGAAAAGGTGGCCGTGA
>ML778592.1:770925-807761 GCA_009831015.1 Picea engelmannii | reverse complement strand
TTAACACGTACATTTTGACTGATTTGCATAGCCTTCTATTATATACGTAATTACGCTATCGAAGAATGAGGGCAAAGTCGCCAACAATGAATTTTGCATAGCATGCACTCCCATGGATTAGACGTAGCAACAACATAAGGCCAGTCTTGGGCTCGTCAAGATTTACCATGCACTCCCATGGATTTACTTGTCCCATTGTGCCTCACCTGTTGGTTGTTTTAACTGGGTACGATATTGTTAAAGTACATCACTTTCTTTTAAATTGTTTTAACAGTATTGTTTTAAATTTGTTAGAAAATGCTCTTTAGTCATGCATACTTAGCCAATTCAAACTTGATCAACTGTGAATTGATTTTTTTTTACATTCGTTGCCGATATCATGGTTTAGTTTCATTCATGTAATTATGGAATATATACAGTGATGTACTCTTTTAGTTACCTACCAAAAAGTCATGATTCATCAAAACAAAATCTTTGATGAAATGTCATCCTTAGCACTATACAGATTCTTTGAATGGACTATGCAGATATTCTGTTCTGAATTTACATTGGAAATTTAGTACTTTTTACATATTTCGTTCTTTATACTAAACAAGATACTGGTTTATAATGTTTTTTGATTTGATTATCTTTTCTATATACTCAAACACTTGCTACTGCTTTGCTTCTTTGTCATATGCTATAGAAACTTCAAAGTACTCAAGTTGAGGCCAACAAGGTTGGCGAAGACACAACAAACTAGGTGTGCACTCACGAACCTATACTTATCTTTTGTGCTATTTTCATATTATCTTCACATAAGTAAGAAACATTTTGAAAATCACAATTTCAAAGTTGGAATCAATAATAGATGTTGAGTCCTATCAAATAGATGCACATTCCACTGTACATGACAACATGGACCAGGTATTGTGTAACAATGACCTTTCATATACTACAGGAGATTGCCTCTTTGATGCATTTCAAGTTCTATTGCACTTCCGTTATTCCTCAACCGAGCTACACAATGGACTAATAGATCATTTCATGGCCTGCTTAGACATTGGAAACCTTGAGGCATTAGAGTTGTATGAATATGAATTGGCATCTAATTTTCTTTACCAGTTCCATGGGATTCATGATGTCAGTACGTATCTTTCCAAGATGCGCTTATCTGCATCTACAATCCTACCTCCACATGAGAGAGGACTATGGGGAGATACATTTTTTATATGATGGCTAGCTAAGTGGCTAAATATATCAATAGGAATTTGGTCATTAACAAGAAAGACAAGATATCTACTATTCAATAAAACTGCATCTAAAGATCCATAATGCATCTTGTTCCATGATGAAAATCCTCTTAGTGGTCATTAAAAACCATTTCTCTATAAACAATTATTAGTGTGCAGTCTTGGAGGATCTAATATTTACTTGTCCCTCAACTTTTAAGACCTTCAATCACATTGCAAACTAATTATGCATAGCATGCACTCCCATGGATTAGACTTAGCAACAACTAGTACATCAAATTTTGGAGATAGTCTGTTCAATGCAATTCGCTACTTGGTCTCAACAGACTTTGACATCCACTCGCTGCGCCTTTACATTGTGCAATCATTTTGCAATGAAATTATAGGTGGGAGTCAACATGCACTTAACTGCTTGCATGAACACCTTCCAAATGATCTTATACAAAGTATGCCAACACTTGAAAGCTAGAAACAATATCTTATACATATGACAATGCCATACGAGGAAGGAAATATAGAAGGTGGGGAATTTTGTTTACAATGGACATCTATCATATTCACAGTAAATATCCCGGTTTGGTCATCCCTTGTAGATGCTTCTGTCCATTTCCGCTATGTCAAGTCAAACTACTCTAAGACAATTGAAATCATATCATTAAAAACAAATACACCACACATCCACTATCAACCTTTGATGAGAAATAATTCCAGTTCAAGATTCACTGCTCCTACTAGCCAAACCACATCAACTCTATGTAAGAGTTTCATTCTATATAGCACAGTAAAATTGATCCCAGATGTGATCATCTCATAAAGAGCTTAAGCAAAAAACATAAACTAACTTATCATCATCTCATAGAGAGCTTAAGCAAAAAACGTAAACTAACTTATCAGAATTTGAAAAAGGTAATACGTGGAAGACATGAATACATTAGTGCACTTCCTTCTAAACAACTGAAATGTACGACTGATCATCATGATGTGATAGCGAGCCTAGGCAAGAAACACAAACTAACATATCACAACGTGAAAAAGGTTGTGAGTGCACAACACAATTGCATTTACACACTTCCTACTGAAAAAAAAAAAACATTAAACCATTGCTAACAAAGACCATCATGATTTTCAACATCAACATGGTGAGGAAGCAGTGCTCTTAACACATGTCGGTTTCATCTTCAACATGCCTTCTGCACAAGTGAAACTAGTTTCAAGTGACATCCATAAGCTGACCTACCACATCTTGAAAAAAACCATACATGAAAGAAACAAATGAAACTACATATCCCAAAGTGGTCGTGATATTGACATAGGGGGTAAAATAATGTGTTGTCAATTAAAGAAAACATTGTGCAATGCTAGCATTGAAAAACAATGAACAACTGCTATGTGTTCTTATCTAGTAAAAATAGATGCAAAGAAAATCTATATGAAAGAAATTGAAGACACCCCTGGCATTGCATGTGCAATTTGCGAGGAATTTAATTTCGCAAAGAACATTAAGTGTTTCACCCCTGATTTGAAAACAAAATACATCATCTTGACACTAACTGATAGAACATTCTCCAATAACAAAATATGTCTTTCATGAAAAAGGTCACTCCAAAATGGAAAAAAACCACAGTTTGCAATACCTGATCAAATAATATGTAACACACCATTACCATATGTAAGTACACTTATGAGGCTTGTCTCTCTATGAATTGCATTTGCACAAATCAGACCCTGGGGCTATAAACGATCCCAAATGGGCTTAAGAGGTTCAATTGTTGACATGCCTATCCAACTAGATGTTGTGCAAAAAGCACCGACACAATTCATGAACGAAACAATGACAATTGTTGTAGCGCTCAAAAGATGTTTGGAGTACAAAAATGCATACTAAACAGGTAGAGTGTGTGTGCAAATTGTCATGAAATCATTGAAAGAATTATGTTCCAGAACACTATACAAGGCACACAACAACTTTATAAATGAGAACTTGAACCATGTTCTTGAACAAGGCAATGGAAACTCTACACAGAATTTTTTCCACTACTAGTGAAATTAATTCATATGATGAATCTGAGAATGAAAAACCTACTAAAACATTGATACATGGATTCATTGAGTCACAACGCATTCATGACTTGCAAGACAAGATCGTCGAAATTGCACCTGCTGAAGGACAACGTCCACTTGGGATTTTAAAGGACAAATTCGCAGAGGAAATGAACTTCCCAACATTTTTCTATGGATGCCCACATGACAATGACATCACATAATGATTCAACTACCAAAAAGTAGTCCGATGGGAATTTCTACATTCAAGTGACGACTTCTCCTATCACACAACAAATTTGTTTTTCAAAACAATGCGCATAATAATTGAGAAAGTGCTCTCTTGCATATGGGTGTGAATAAAAAAAGGTCAATTATGAGGAAGAAATATATTGACCAAAGATGTCAAGTACAAAGCAAATCTGGAGAAAATCTTGAAATATGATATTTGATACATAGATTTCAAAAACATTCGCATCTCCCCTAACTACCTGCAACAAAACAAGAAAACTATATTTGCAATGATATGACAATTGGGGCCTCCAACATTTTTAGTCACTTTGACAAGTGCAGAGCATCATCAGAATCCATTGTTCACTACGTTGTCTACATTGTATAGAAACACAAAAAGGAAAAAACAAACTGAAACATTGGAAAATTATGACATTGACTACCTCATAAGAAAAGACCCAGTGACATGTACTCGTTACTACAGACATAGAGTGAATTCTTTGAGGAAATTGATATGTCATGATGAAACATTCTTCGGGAGAATATTGGACTACTATTTCGTAATTGAGTTCTAAAATAGAGGCAGTGAACATGAAAACACACTATTATGGGTAAAATATGCACCAATATATGGAAATGACAACAACACACAGATCGAGCAATTTTTCGACAAGTATGTAACATGCAACACATATCATTTGGTTCCGTAACTTGCCAAAGTTCATAGACATTACCATACAAGAACCTGTAAAAAACATAAAAAAACACATGGCAGATACAACTTCCCTATGCCACTGATGAGAACGACAAGAATTATTGAACCAGTTACTTTGGAGGACAGTATTCTGATTGACAAATCAAAATCTTTTTTCACATTTCTAGAACAAGGAGACTTTAATGACCTAATGACATTGAAATATTTTTTAGTGCAACTAAAGCTAACCAAACATGAGTACATCCAATTATACAATCTACACTTAAGCAACCAACAGTTTTCCTAAAACGAAAACCTTCGCACATTTGGAACAACAGTTTCTCCAAGGACATGCCAATTATGTGGAATGCAAGTACAGATGTGCAGTATGTCCCGAGCACATATTCTACAACATTATACTATACCTCGTACATGATGAAGGTTGACAAATCTATGACAAATGCATTTAGGAGAATACACAAAGAACATGAAAAAAGTTGGATTGATGCTATTCAATTGATACGTACACTTGGAAATACATTACTTAATATCCAACAAATGTCTGCTCAGCAAGCAGTCAACATCGCACTTTCCCTACCTAGGAACTGTAGTTCAAGAAAATGTGTCTTCATAAACACATCTCCACCTGACATGCACACTTTCATGCTTAAGCAACAAATCCTTCTAAAGAAAGAGCCTGATGATTCAGAGGATGTGATATGTCACTCTATTATTGATTAGTACCTCTAGCACCCATCTACCATTAAGCATATCTTCCTTGCAAAATTTGTATCGCATTACAAAAAAAATGGTACACAGATATCGAAAAGAAAAAAACCAAATGTAATACGCTTTGTCAAATACAACAAACACGTCAACTATGAAAACTTCTGTAGAGAGAAACTATTCTTGTACGTTCCATTCAGTCACAATGAAGACACACTAAAACATAACTTGCCTACATGGTAAGCTGGGTATACTCTATATGAGTCTACAATACAAGCCAATGAGGCTAGATTTACGTACAACATCAACCCAACATGGTGTGATTTAGAAAGTGCACTTGACGAACTAGAAACCCCTGCCAATATTGATGACATATCAACAAAGCCTAAAAAAAATACAACTCACCATGAAGCCTATGATTTTCAAGCATATTTTCCTTGCCCTCGAGAACCTACTTCTAAAAAACGTATCAATCTCAGATTTAAAGTAACAGACCATCCTTTCTATGTCGAAAACAACGAATACTACAGAATAAGACAGTTGTTGAATCGAGAACAAAAATAAATTCTAAAGGATATTTCAATGAAGAAATGCTTAGACATACACACTCCTATGAACTTGTTCCTTACAGGTGGCACAGGAACATGCAAGACATTCACATTGAAAGCACTATTCCAAATGCTTATACAGATCTATGATTCAAACACTATGAGTGACCCTATGAAACCAAAGGGACTGATACTTGCATATATAGGAAAAGAGTCATATAATCCAGGTGGAAGGATAGTCCACTCTGCCTTGTTGATGCCTTTTAATAGGTTGTAATTTCTTGCACTTGGCAAAGAAATGCTAGATACCTTGTCAAATATTTATAGCAAACTACAACTTGTCTTCATAGATGAAGCCTCCTTGATTGCAAGTCACTTCTTCTATTCCATTGACAATCGTCTAAGAAACATAAAACATGTCCAAACCAAGTACTTTGGCAACATCGATATGTTATTCTGTGGGGATTTTTACCCAGCACAACCCATACAAGATTCTCTAATATTTGAACAGCCTATGATCAACATGCAAACAACGACACATGACTTTTGGAAAGACAACATAAAATTCTTCGAACTGCATACTACAATGCGTCAGAAATATGAATACTTTATTGCAATTCTAAATAGAATGCGAACAAACAACCAAACACGTGATGACTTAGCATATATCAATTCAAGGTGCATGCGACCAACATCGACAAACCCAACCTTCCCTTACCTATTCTACAAAAACAAGGATGTCATAATGCATAAAAAGTACATGCAATCGTTGATGCCTTGTGATCAAATCACCATCAATGCAATCAACCTAGAAGAAGACAATATCAACAATGTACCAGGTCATCAACATACAACTACTTTTCATTTGCAACTTGTCCTGAAATTAAGCATACTAGTTGAAATATATGCTTGCAACTATGACTCACAACATGGCCTGGACAATGGTGCAGATGGGATACTCAAATCACATACCACCAAAGATGAAGTTTATGTCCCATGGTTTAACTGCCATGACCCACATATTGGGCACAGACAAGCTAACAAGTTAGCATATCTATATAATTCAAACACTTCACACGATTGGGCACCTATATTGTGAATATCAAAACCAGTATCAACATCAACAAAGATAGGTCATGTAAAGATTCGAAAACAATTTCCAATTCAACTTGCATGTGCACGTACAATTCACATATCACAAGGCTTAACACTTGATTGTGTTTCCTTCGACCCTACTGGAATACGAATACATGGACTTGTATACACAACTCTTTCCCGTGTCATAAACATAGAGTCCTTGTATTTGCTAAGCGCTCTTACAAAAGATAACTTCAAGTTCAAACAAAAACTCGATATTGAGATGCAACGCCTTCGAACTACTACAAAATGGCATCTAGAATATGATTATCGATCCATACAAGAAAAATTCTCTATATTGATTCTCTCACTTAACACACCCAGCCTAAATGCACATATGAATGATATACTCAATGACTATGACACAATGCAATTTGATATTTTGTGCTTACAAGAAACATACATGACATTATGCATGAAAAACAAGCAATTTCCAAATTTCAATTACATATCAAGTTACATTACACATGGAGTGATGATATTAGTGAAAAAACATATAGCAATTTTGGAGCATATGCATTTCGAAGAACAAAATGTAGAGATGCTACTAGCAAGAGTAATTTTTCATGAATCACAAATTGCAATATTGAATCTCTATGAGGCTCTGCATGCAACATTTACCAACATAGTGACTGTTCTTTCAAAAGCATTACACCATTTACATCAGAACGAAACCATTATCATTATAGGAGACTTCAATGTTGACATGCTACAAAGTAATGCCATAACAAAAAAATTGGAAAACTACATGTGCATTTACAATCTCCACTTTCTTTTGGATAAGATAAACAATGTACAAAAACTGCTTATTGACCATGTATGGTCAAATGTGCCCATTACACAATACAAAGTATTTATCTTAGACACATATTGGTCTAACCACGATACAAATTTTCTTGTACCTGAATTATGAAATATACATCAACCAAATTACAAAATCACATATCCATGTATCCAAGCATATATGGATACTTTGTTACACAAAACCAAACAATCCATATTACAAATCCACATTTTGATGTCCCAAAGCATATATAGATACTTTGTTTCAGATAACGAAATCATTCAAATGTCGCCGTCCAATTTCTTAATGTTTTCTGGTCTATAATAGATTTTGGATAGAAAAAACTCAACATAACCACAAACATGGATCAAGATAAAAAAAGGTGCATGCTTCTAACTCTATCTTTTACTCTATTCTTGTGAATCTCATGTGTTTTATGTACATATTCCTTGTTTTCCCTACATACTAACAGAACTTCATTTCCATTGTATTTTGTGCATTCCCACATTGAAACAAACAGATTAACTGGACAAGAGGAAGAAGCCTTAACCATAAATGTAGAAGAACACATACAAAGGTGCATGCTTCTATCCTTATTTTCTAGTCCATTGCTTTCTATCTCATTTACTATGTCTCTACATATATTCTTACATACAAACTTACCTTCATGTCGATTGTATTTTTTGCACCTCTACATTGAAAGAAACAGAATAACTAGACAATAGGAAGAAGTATTAACCAACAATCTAGAAGAAGACCTACAAAGGTGCATGTTTCTACCCTTATTTTCTACTCCATTTATTTATGTCTCATTTACTATACGTATTTTTTATTCTACTGTGTTTTACCTCATTTATTATATGAAGCTACTACATATCTTCCTACATACTAACTTATCTTCAAGTCCACTGTACTTTTTGCATTGCTACATTGAAAGAAATAGACTAGTAGAAGAGGATGAATTCTTATGTGCCACATTAGAGGAAGTTGAATTACAATATACCAAAAGGTACACCAATAGTGATACTAAAGAAAACACAATGCATATGATTAACGTACATCCATAACGATTATGAACAACATACAATGCACATGCTTACTTAGTTTTTGTCACTTTACATTCCATATATGTTCTCGTGTTCATCATAAAAAGTTGGACAAACGACACAAGCATGAGTAGTCAATTGTCACAGAAGTTAGTAGAACAACAAGCCCAAAGGTAAACATTCATATTTCACTCTCCTAGTATGTTTAAGAAACAAATAGCCTCAGTCATTTAATCATCTATGCGATAAAAAATATGTTGATTTCATCTACAACACTTGCTTTTCAGTTCGCAAGAAGTATCGGCGAGTACAAGTGAGGCACCTGTCAGAGTGCACCCTCCCCCGATTAAGAGGTCTGGTTACAAATCTATAACCAACATAATTCATCCAAATTATGCATCTACTTGTACATTCCTGAAAAAAAATAAAAAAAATAAATAGTGATACAAAGTGCCCTTCACATTACTTTTTATGTTCAAACACTATCACCAAGCCCAAAGTTACACCACCAAGTATACTATCTATAGAAGACTTGAACAACCATCGAACTGGACAAGTGTTTGTCGGAGACATAATGGTCATTTAAAACACCTAATTAGACAAGGAAAACAAAACTAGATGCATTGTGCATGCTGACATGACAGACAACGAAGCCATGATGACAGTGGCATTGACTATCCTTGAACAATTTGTCCAAAAAAATGCAGAAAATATCTTGCCCGGTAATGGGATATCCATTACAAATTTTAATATATTAAAAAAAGAAATATATGACCATGGTGATTGTGATTGGATCATATCACTTAATGAAACAAGTATTGTCGAAAAGGTGGCCGTGATTTGATCAGAATATCATTTCACACCAAATACAATGATCAGTCGATTTGCAGAGAGCAAAGACATTTACCCCATCATAACCATTGATCTGGATTTTATGAGAAGAATGAAATGAATACAGATTATTAATAGGTTCTTAACACAAAATAATAGAGATACAGTAAAACTGGCTTTCTATTCAATAACGAAATAAGTTGAAACTGTAAAATGCAGTGGAAACAAGCTTGCTGGAATGGTGGCAGCTTATCTCTGAGAAGAGATGTGACGGCAGCGCACATTTGCAAGAAGAAAGTTACAATGAGGCTCTGGAGGAATTTTTACAATAATAAAGAATGCAAAAACACCTATACATCCAAAAACCTAACCCTAGGAGATGAAGCGCCAAAAGTCATGTGGGCCCCATTTGCGTAAGTTAGTACATCAACTTCCCGGGGTCGTAACTTTTGCATACGATCTTTGTTTTAGGCGTGTGACAGCCCGTTGGAAAGGTATCATCGAGGATATTCATTTTGGGGCCTCAATCATTCCTTTGGATATAATTGAGGAGATCAATCCCGAAAAACCTTCATTTAGGCCCTCAAAATGGCCCCGGAAGTTAAAATTGCTAAAAATTGTAAATTGCCAAAATTGTCAGAAAACTGTTTTGAGCCAGTTGGAAAAGGTGGTTGGCCACCAATATCCATCTAGATAAATCCTCCCTCCTTAGGAAGCAATGGTCTCCATTTCATTGAGGTCCCCCATCAGATGAGGAATTTTTTGCTGAATTTGGCCCCAGTTGAGCCACTTGCCTTGGTGCAGGAGCTACCCTGCTTTGACGACTCGATAAAGATGGATCCTTTGTTGTCGAGTTCCCTTGATCTATCTGTCCATAATCTGATCATTGGATGCATGTTCTATGCAGTTGGGGTTGAGATATTTTGGTGTCAGTTGTTCTGCTACTTCTGAGGTGTCCAATAATCGTGGGAAATAAGGGCGAAGGAGATCCACGTTGAACATTGGGTGTAGACCAAGGAAAGGAGGAATGTTGAGCTCAAAAGAATTATCCCCCATGGCCTTGGTGATAGTGTACGACCCATAATGAAGTGGTTGAAGCTTCCGATGGGGTATTGTAAGGCATTCTTTTTGCAAATGCAACCAAACTTTGTCGCCCATCTGAGACTTATGCGACACCTAATGTTGATCATGTCATTGTTTGTACTTGTCATTGGACTTCTGTAGGATATCTTGAACCTGTTGGCAGATGTGCTAGCTCCGCTCAATGAATCAGGTGGCTTTGTCAACTTCAGTTGGAGCAGGAAATGAGTCAGTCGAGGTGACTGCAAGGGGAAGTGAAACATCTATAAGACCCAATGGTTGGAATCCCAACAACACTTGAAAGGGGCTGTGGGCAGTTGAGCTATGAAGAGCTCAGTTGTAGCTATGCTAGACACAGGGAAGTCTCTCATCCCATGTGTGAGGGTGCTTTGAATTATACATGCAAAGGATATGCACAATCATTTGATTTACAACCTCGGTTTGGCCATCTGTCTGGGGGTGGAAGGTTGTGGATTTGGTGAGCTTGGTGTCCAATAGTGACTAGAGGATTGACCAGAATGTGCTAAGAAATCGACTATCCCAATCTGAGAAAATGGTTTGTGGGATTCCAAAATGTACCCAGACTCGTTCAAAGAAGATCTTGGCAGTGGCCTCTTCTGTGATGCTCTTCTTGCAGGCAACCAGAATCACCATCGTAGAAAAGTGATCAACAACCACAAAAACACAGTCATTTCCCCTCTTGGTGGAAGCGAGACCCGACATGTAGTCCATTCAGATGGATTCCCATGGCATGTTAGGAGTAGGAAGAGGGGTGTACAGGCCCTGTTTCTTAGTGGTCGGTTTGGACATAACGTAGGCAGTGCAAGACCTGATATACTTGCTGACCTCCTATCGAAGTTTCGGCTAGTATAAATGTTTTTGTATCATCGCCACTGTCTTTTCGACATTGAAGTGTCCTGCCACCTGACTGTAGTGGGCTTCCTAGATCATCTTTGCTCACTCACTTGATGGAACACAAATATGGCCCAGACGACACAACAACCCATCCTAAAGATGGAAATTATCGACAACTACGTTTGCACCCAACATTTGGTAGGTGGTGGCAAAGTCAGGGTCTGTCTCATAGAGTTGGGGCCATCCAGATGTCTCATGGCCACAAGAGTCTAGCACTATGGTGAGTGTCGCGACTGGAAGTCTGCTGAGGAAATCGGCGACGTGATTGGTGCTTCCTATTTTATACTTGATGTTGAGGTGGAATTGCAATAAGTATGTGGACCAATTTTGATGGCGATCATTTTGCAATTTTCCCTATGTCTGCATGAGCTATAGTGGCTTATGATCAGTGTGGATGACTGTATCCTTCCCAATAATGTAATGTCTCCACTGGCGACATGCTTGCAGAATGGAGTACATTTCTTTGTCGTAAGTAGGGTACTTACAGACAGTATCTGGTAGTGTCTCACTATGATAGACCACAGGGTGGTCGTGTTGAGTGAGAATGATGCCCAAAGCATAGTCTGAAGCATCTGTCTCGATCTCAAAGGGATGATGCAGGTATGGTAGTGAAAGAACTGGGGCTGAGCACAAGCGTTTCTTCAAATCATCAAACTCTTGTTGTTTGGACCAACCCCACACAAATTTTTCCTTACCAGCACCCCTTTTTATTTGGCTGAGGGGACATGCAATATGGGAGAAACCAACATGAACCTACGGTAGAAATTGGTAAGGCCCAAGAAGCTCTGAATCTCAGTGAGTGTTGTTGGGGCTGGCCAGTCATGGATGACTTGGATATTGGTTGGACCCACATGTATGCCATGCTGATCAATGATGTAACCCAGGTAATGGACCCTATCCATGCTGAAGGAGCATTTTCCAAGTTGGCGTATAGCTTGTGTTGCCATAGGGTGTGCAGAACTTGTTGAATATGATGCAAGTGTTTGACCCAAGTCTTGATGTAAATTAGAATCTCATTCAGATAGACCACTACAAAAGTATTGGTGAATGGTCGCAGGATATCGCTCATCATCCTCATGAACATGGCTGGAGCATTTTTCAAACCAAAGGGCATGAAAAACAATTCAAAAAGGATTTCCTTTGACTTGAAGGCAGTCTTCCATACATCTGTCTGTTCTATCAGGACCTGGTGGTATCCAGACTTCAAATCAATCTTAGTGAAGTATTTGTCCCCTATGAGTTGATCAAGGAGGCCATCGATTCAGGGAATTGGGTATCGGTTTCTGACTGTGGTTTTATTCAGAGCCCGATAATCAATACATAGTCTCCAGGTTCCATCCTTCTTCTGTACCAGCATGATTGGGCTCCCACAAGGTGATGAGCTGGGGTGGATGTGCCCCTTATGGAGTAGTTCTTGGATCTTTCTCTTGATCTCCTCATTCTCTAACAAAGAGCAATGATAGACTGGCCCATTGGGCAGCGATGCATCGGGGGTCACATCGATGGGGTGCTTGACCTGGAAGTGCAGAGGTACCCCTGTAGGTGAGGAGAATATATTCAAATATTCTCCCATGACCTTATCTACTTGCTTCTGCTGTGTGGAGAATTCGGCCACAGAAACCTTGGATGTGGTTGTGATATTTCACTTATTCTGAGAGCGAATCATGAAAAAGAAAAACTTCCCTGTCTGAGAGATGACCTTCCTACATTGCTTAGCAGAGATCAAGGAAATAGCACTAGGTGGGACTGCCTCAGGTATCCTGTACAATTTCCTGTTCAAAGTAATAATAACACTACGAGGCCTAGACTCATATACAACATGATGTTTCCGTAAATAAGTTTTGCCCAAAATAACATCACAAACTTCGAGAGGAGAAACATGACACAATACCTCGTCTTTGAAGGGATTGATGTCATACGACAATCGACACTGTTGGCTGACATGGAGATCGCTTCCTTGGTGGAGCCATCCAATGGTGTATGATTGTGGGTGCGACATTGTTGGCAGGGCCAGCTGCTTGATGACCTCTACTGAGATGAGGTTCTTATGTCTACCACTATCAACGATGAAGTGCAACAGGGTGCCTTTTACCCACATCTATGAATGGAAGAGGTGCTCTCCTTCTTCTATATCATCTGGTTCACCAAGCTGGAGCTTGGTGGTAGAAACAGTGCCACTGGGTTCTGCATTAATGATCCATCTTCCCCTTTTTGGTTTTAGCTCAGAGTCAGAAATCGTATCTGATTCATAGTCTTTAACTTCAGCCACCAGTGACTGCTTTGAGTGACAGTCAACAATGTTATGCCAAGGGCTCTTATAGAAGTCACACCACTTCTCGGTATCTTTCTTTGTCTTTCCGGTGCCCTTCTTTTCTTGCGGCTTGGACTGGTTTTCCTGATACTATCCATCTTTTCTCTGTCGTTTGTTTGGTGGGTTGGGGCCACCCTTTCCTAGATTTTATTGTGAGGGTTTCCCAGGCCCAAATTGTTGCGTATTTTATTTGAGCTTTTGCTCGATTTTGACGGCATATCGGTAGGTCGTGTCCAAGGATGAGATGTCCAAAAATTCCATTTTAGTCTGGATGTATCTATGCAGAGAACCGTGATACTTGAGCACCAGATGTCGCTCTGAATATTTAATACCCAACTTGGTGTGCAAGGTATGGAAGATATTTGTGAAATATGGCACTGCTTGGTCTCTTTCTTGTCGCAGTGAGGTCCATTTGGTATACAGGTCATCATAACTTTCGACAGGGTAGTATTGTTCCTTAATAACATCCCTGAAGGATTCCCAGGTGGTCGTGACTGAAAATAATGAGGTTTCCTCTGTTTCCTTTTGATCACAGAAAGTTTCCCACCAATATTTTACACGGGGAACGAATTTGAGGAGAACAAAAGTAATCTTTTCTCTATTCGAAAAGTTATGGACAGAAAAATACCCTTCTAGTAGATTCAACAACTTGTCTACAGCATTTGCATCTACTTGACCTTCAAATATATGAATATCGAAGTTTATTTGTACCTTGAATGGGGCGATGCCTCCATTTGAAGAAGATGCATCACCTGTTGGTAGCTGCCAAAGGATTTTCATGAAACTATCCATCATCTCGTTCCTTTGTTCCGTGAGGGCTTCCTCAATCAACAGTTTGAAAGGATCTCCTCTGCCATCATCTTCCTTTTCTCATGCCATGGGAGGTCACTTGGGCATTGTTATTAGAAAAATCGGTAGGTGCAGACACTAACATATCTCCCTAAATTCACCTAGATCTAGAACAAAATAGGACAAGACACAACTCTTTCCCTAAGTTGCAATCATTGAATCTACTAATAGGAAGGAATAAGTGACATACCTTTATATCACTTCCTTAGGTATCTGTTGTTCCTTCTTCGCTCTGATGCTCTCGTGAAGTCAAGTCTAAGACAACACAAACCAACCAAAGTGAAGATAGCAAAGCATGTTCAATGTCAACTTATACATATGATCAAGGAATTCCACAATAAAGTGAGAGTGTCTTTATGGGAAAGGGACATGCCACTGTATCATATTAATTGAAAGTAGAAGATACAACCTGATCGCCTTGATGTCGCAAGATTCCTTTTAGTGACCCTTGGTTCCAACACACACAATTTATCTGTACTTGCATGAAGAAGATCCAATTCCTCTTGATAGACCAAATAGAGTCTTCAAGCTTCTGTCCAAGCGAGATTCTTCACACAATTCTTTCACCAATTCTTCATTCAATCTTTCTTAACCTTTCTCATGAGAAAGATTTCAATATATAGGAGAAGGAGAGATGGTTACATGGATGAGGATGATCCCATCAAATATGAGAAGTCAATAGAATGACAACCATGTGAATGCCAACTCATTTTCTAGAAGATTCTCTTCTAGAACCCTTGAGACCTCTTCTCCTTTCCAAGATTAAAAATAGGTTTGCACCCTATATATGGAGCATACTGTGAGAAGTTCACACCCCAAGTGTGGGTGGCCTATGAGAATGAGGGATTATCGCACCCTATACCATAGGCATCCTGTGAACTCATCTTAAAAATATGAATTTTGGAAGAAGATAGGAGCCACTTTTCTCGAGCAAAAAGTCCTTGTTGGGAGACTGAATACATCACTGTTGAGACATCACCCAAGTTACCAAAATTATGTGTAATAGAATGGCCCCCAAAGTATGAGGCCGGAATCTGTGACAGCTGAAATACTTTGTAAACTATGTGTGTGTGTGTCAGAAACCAAGAGTGCACCTAATTGGAAACCTGCAAACAACTAAGCATCTGTAGAATATAATACTAGTTATGAGGTAGGGATTCCCATACTCAGATCATAGACGAACGACATCATGAATGTAGTTCATGGACACCAATCATACACCGTGGATCCATGCCATCAAAATACTGCATAGCCACCAAGAATACACTGTGGATCTATGCGAGAAGACTTGAATTAAGATGACATAACCACATGACATACAAAGTGGATTTATGTGCCAATGAAAATCATATATACTCCATCGCAGCCTGGATAAAAAATATGAGACCCAGGGTCTTCAATCCCGTCACCCGAAAGTAGAAATCTAGCCATCCGATTACATGTGCTAAAGTCGAACATGGTAGAAACCACTTGATTACCGGTCATTGATGAAAACCGTTAGTAAATGCGAGGGAAATCACCATTGATGTCAATGACTCCCAAGGTACCAAAGAACAATCCGAATGAATTTGAATACATGAGTTGAAGTCGAGCATTCGGTCGAATCTCTTGATCAGGGATCAAAGAGGTGAACCCCTGTCGAAAGAAAAGACACCTACAATTAAGGCATGTAGGCTCTAAGGTACTAAATAATTTATAAGTCTCATTTCCAGATAATGAGTTGAAGTCGAAGGAACAAGACTCGTCACAGGAGGGCCTTGATGTATCCCCCATCAATGACATGAAATAAGTAATAGATTTTGAGGGTGAAACAAAGTATGGATATAGGTTGAAAAAGGACACTGGGAAGGCCGACATAGTAAGACTAGACAATTACAGATGGCCGACTCAATAGAGGGCTTGGATGAACTACTCTTGGACATATGAATGACACGATCGAGGACTTGGCAGCACTGACTCAAAGACGACCCAGGATATGACCTTGTAGCAAGTCGAATGAGAGACAAATGGATTTCCCAAATCATCTTCAAATGATGAATAGGGGGTGTCATGTTCAAGAGCAATGCTTACTGCCATTATTACGAATACGAAAAACACATCCCTTTCTCAAAATTCCCCCCACCATTTCTGGCGAGTGCCTCTTTATTTTTGTGCAAGCTTAAGGAGGATAACATATTCTTGTTGATGTAAGATCATCCTTTGGATGATTCCCTCGGAGTATATTTAACGAACCCTAGGAAGGAGTGGCTCAGTCCCATTATGGGTCTTTCGATGTTTATTTAACGAGTCCAAAGATAGAAAACTTGAGGGTTTTCATGTTTTGAGAGTTTGAAAAACACATAAAGAGAACTCTCTTAGTTCCTTTTTCGTAAAATAGTTTGACAGGACCAAAAAGGTGATAAACTATTGCCCATCAAAAATTTTGTTCAGATACTTTTACGAGTGTGAACAGAACAAGGTCTCTCGGCCATCTTTTCATTTTAATGGAGCATGAAAAGAGCTTAAAGAATACTCCTTTTCATTCGTTGTTTTCGTGTTACCATGATGAGTATGAAAAGACGAGAAAAGTATACTTGGTTATGTTCTCATGTATTGTCGAGTGCGAGAACGAACGAAGACTGAGCTCGAGGTTTTTCTAAAAACCATAAAAAACAGTCGTACATGCGACAAAAAGAAAAAACATATGTACTCCTTTGCGTGGACTTCAAATTTGCTATACCTGCAAAAAGTCGCACTCATAGGGATATTAGGAATTAGGTTTTATAGACAAAACAATATAAAAATCAACAAAAAATGGTAAAAAGTGAATAAATATGGGTAAAAAGGGCTTACCATTTTCATTGTGATTTTGCCAAAAACTTTGCCCAATACACCTCATTTTCCCCCAAATTTTGTTGCACGATCGCAGGAGGCACAAGCGACCATTTGGCGAATCATCTCGGCCAACGAGGTAAGCTCTTGATCTTCTACCTTTTCCATGGTTTATTTTTAGTTTTCATTGGCAAATTTCAAGGTTTTGGGTTCATTTTAGAGCCATAACTTGCACCCAAGTGTTCTCGCAGGCTGGCCATGCGGGACCTGTGGGAATTTGGGATTCTCGTAGGTGGCCTTAAGGGCACCTGCAAGAATCTCTCACTGTGCTAAAAGGGCACTTGCGGGGGCCGAAAAATTAAATTTGAAGATGTTTTTTGCTGAATAAAAATTATGCCAAGGTTTGAAATAAGTTGTTGACCCTTCTCTTATGGTTCTTGTACAAGTATTTGACCATCAGGATGCTGGAGTGGCGAGAAAGGGAACATGAGGAGGAGGATGCCATTGCCAAGAATGACCTGGGTACCATCGCTGCCCTCCGAGACTGTGGGCTCTTGAAATTCTTCAGAATTCTGGGCATGAGGGACCAACTCAGATTGTTGGAGTACCTAGTTCATATGTGGGACGCGGACCAACAATTGTTTCACATGGGAGTCCACACATTGACCCTAGATATCGAGGATATCTACTTTCTAACAGGGTTATCATGGTGTGGTTACCACACTAGCTTGACCGGTATTCGAGGTGGAAGACTCCCTATGAGTGATTATTGTCACTAGTACTGTGTTCCTGAGGCAGAAAGAAGCAAGGGCAAGGTTGTTATTTCGGGGATCCAAAACTTGACCCTGAAAACCATCTTGTTCACTATAGCATGCATGGCTAGGAGCACAGCTCCACACATGGCTCTCCAGAGATACTTCCAATACGTCATAGAGTGTATAGAGCCACGAGTCTTCAACTGGCCAGATGCAATTCTTCGTAGTATGAAGAGGCAATTGACGAAGTGCAGGAGGGGAAAGTTGAAGCAGTTTGGGTATGGATCACTTTTGGTGTGCTTCTTCCTTGAGAGGGTCCCATTCCTAAGATTATAGGTTGATTGGGGTTTACCAGCCCCAAAAGATCCGAGGATGCTGAGGTGGTGCAACCTCATGGCCCGACATGTAGATAGGCCCATCATCAAGTACAATGATTCATTTTTCGACTGGTTGCGGCCACAGATATTGATGATTGATAACTATGCATATGCTAGTTTGGATTTCCAAGGGGATCTGGATTTGGCCCTACCTGAGGATGGTCAGTGGAGTAACCTAGGTAAGAAGTACATATTTTTTTCTTTTAAATGTTTTTGTAATTTTTATCATATAAAATGTTTTTATGTTTGTCCGAAAACTAATCAAAAAATCTCTTTTTGATGACACAAATGTGGGGCCATATCGACCTCTAGGATTGTCTCCTATTCGACAGCGAGGAGAGGTGGATCCAGTGGCGTGATGGGATGCTGAAGACTATGAGGCAGTGGAGAAGAACTTGGAGGGGTTGACCACTGACATCCCAGATATGGCTATTGGGGAGATCCCTAGGCGTTATCATCACCACACTGTGGATGTGTTAGAGTCTATTAGTTGATTGCTTCGTAGGGTGGCCCGGGTAGTTGTGTGTTATCGTGAGCATCACCCATGATGCTATTTTGTAGAAGCTATGAGCTTCACGTTTTGAGATTTTGGTCCTTGGACATAAACTTTTTGTAAAATCTTTTGATCGTTATATACATATATATGTCTTCTACCGGATTATCTTGTGTTGTGAGATACATGTGATGTGATTGGTTTATAAATGGCCCAAATGTCTATCTAATACATAGTTAGCTAATGCATTAGTCAATGTATTTAGACATCTAGGAATGTGTTGATACTCAATATAATCAAAATAACATTCCAAGAGGGGAATTCATAAATATAACCATAATAAAGTAGGACTTCGAATAGCATAAACATTACTTAGCTACAATACTACTAGCTGCAAATCGAGTCATACAACCAAGTGGTGGATACTGAGCGAAATAGAATCAATCAACAATTCAATGATGATGCTATTCTCTGCAATATTGTTGGTCGCACGACCGAGACACACACCTCATAGAGTGATAAGTTCATTTGTAGGGGCGTAAATTGCCCAAGCAGCAGAAGCAAGGTTCTGAGTGCTACGACTAGCACCATCAGCGAAACCAATGTGTGGTAGTGAAGACTTGGACATCTAGAAACCAAACACAACATAACATAAGTGGTCGAGGGCAGAGACCAAATAATGAAAAAGAATACTATAGTAACACACAAGAAGTATGATAAAATAAAATACATGTACTCATGCACAGGTGATATTAGGCATAGTACTTCTTTAAGTACAACCCATTTTTGGGTTTACTCAAAGGGATACCGTCGTAGTCCACTAACTCGTAAGCTCCTTTCTACAAAACTCGTTTAACGATATAAGGACCTCACCACATAGCTTCGAATTTTCCTGCTCCTAGAATATCTTGATCTTATTCGTAAAGGAGAACTAGATCACCTTCGGAGAAAACGTGAGGCTTGACATGTTTGTCATATTGGGCTTTGACGCATTTCTTCTGGGCTTCTATGACTAGGGTGGTGTCGCGGCGAGTTTCGTCTAATCACATGAGATACAACAGACATTCTTCTTCGACAGAAGTGTTTGGGAGGAGTTCGACGACTAGTTTTAGGGAGGGTATCTCACATTCAATCAACAAAATGGCTTCTAGACCATAGACTAACTAGAATAGTGTAAACCTAATAGAAGAATTAATGGATGTCTGGTAAGCCCACAATGCTGAAAACAACATCGTGTGCCAACTCATTTTGTGAATCCCTATCATTCGTCAAAGCATGGTAATGAGGACTTTGTTAATTTCTTCGATTTGGCCGTTGGCTTGTGGGTAATAGGGTGTTGAGTTTTCATGGTGGAGACCCAACTTTTCAGTGAGGTCAGACATCATGAAGTTTCTAAAGTGGCTATCGTGATCAGTGAAAATAGCTTGAGGAACACCAAAATGAGCTATGATGTGATTGAATATGAATAATGTTGTGGTCTTTTGAGTGTTGTCAAATGTCAGCATTGCCTCACCCCATTTCATAAAATAATCTATGGCTACAATAATTTATCCATGCTCCCCGACCGAGTGAGGGTGACATGTCATGAAATCGATACCCCATTTTGCAAAAGGACCAACGGAGACCACAGAATGAAGAGGAGCAGGTTGTGATCGTATTTTATTGTTGTAGGTCTCTCAAGTGTGGCATTTTTGGATGAAAATTATACAATCGTTAAATAAAGAAGGCTAAAAATACCCTGTGCGCAAGATCTTTTGGGAAGTAGCATACCTAGACATATGACCACCACAGGCTCCAGAATGGAGGCCATTTAAGGATTTCTCACTTTGTCAAATGTGAGGTAGCATAAAAAAACGGAGTCAATCCCACGACGATAAAGAGTATCATCGAGGATAATATACTGACGGGCTTGGTAGCATATGCGACAATAGTCAGTATTAGATAAATTGGGCCGGAAAGTCTGGGTTTGGAGATATATGATGATATCTTCATACTAAAGATCATTGGAACTAATCAGGAAAAGGGATTCATCAGGTAATGAATTAGCTGCTACATTTTCCGTCTCAGAGTAGGGAAAGTCGCATATCAACTCAACAAACACTAAGGATTTCTTGGACTTAGCGTGTTTGAATTCTAAGTCAAACTCTTGGAGTATCACGATACATTTGGAGTATTTTCCCCCTAGCAGTTCACATGTAATAATGTGCTACATAGGGTTGTAGTTAGAAATGACCATAGTCTTGTGAGAGAGGATATAGTGTCGGAAACTTTGAACTGCTTAGATAACTACCAAGGCCAGTTTTTCAACATGTAAATACTTGGTTTCGGTAGGCATAAGACTCCGACTCAAGTAATAGATGACATGTTCTTCATGAGAATCATCCTCCTATATGAGAAACATATCTATGGTGTAGTCCGAGGCTGCAAGGTAGAGGAAATAATCACGACTATAATCAGGTGGGAAGAGAAGTGGAGTACATGTTAGAGACAGTTTCAAACATTTGAAATCTTTGTTGGCAGTGGTATCCCATACGAACTTAGACTCTTTCTTGAGCTATCGCGTATATCTAAGAGTTAGCTTGGCATAGTTCGGGATGAAACGACGAAGAAAGTTTTCCTTCCCTTGCAAACTTTGTAACTGGTGAAGCGAAGGAGGGAAATTCAGAATCACCTCGACCTTCAAAGGATCTACCCTGATCCCTTGACGTGAAACAATAAAGCAAAGAAGTTGGTTGGATTCGACACAGAAAACACATTTGTGGGGATTCAAGCGTATATGGTAAAATCAACAGTGAAGGAAAATGGCTCAGAGGTGTATGGAATGATCTACACAGTGCATGAAATGAGTGAGTAAGCCATCGAGATATGGTTGCACGATGTGTTTGATATCATGGAAGGCATAAGACATAGCGTGCTGAAAAGTTGCACCAACGTTTTTTAAACCGAAAGGAAGTTTCCGATAGGAAAAATTTCCCCAAGGACAAATAAAAGCCGTTTTGTGTTGGTCTGCGGGAACGATATTGATTTGATTATATCCGGAGAAACCATCCATCAGAGAGAAGATTTCATTGTCGGCATAATTGTCGACGATCTGGTCGACGAAGGGGGTAGGAAAGTTGTCTTTAGGACATGCTTTGTTAATATCCCTATAATCAATGCAAACGCGGATTGTGCCGTGTTTCTTGTCGATCGGGACAAGATTGGAAAACCAATTAATGAGAGCCTCCGGGTAAATAAAGCCGGATTTGAGAAGTTTCTCGACTTCAAGATTGATAGCAGCTACTTTACGTGGGTGGACTGGACGAAGGCATTGCTGGATGGGTTTAGCGTATGGGTATTTCTTAATCTCATGTATCACAATGTCGAGGTCAATACCCGACATTTCTTCATAGCTCTAGGCGAATACATCACGGAATTATTTGAAAAGTGACTTGTAGGTGACAATTTTGTCATGGGAACACAAAGCTCTGAAATGCACATTTTTGACAATTCCATGTTTTATAGATATGTTGAGGGGAATGGTGGGTGAGATATTACTTAAGTTCCCTTCGAAAAACACATCATGTGTAGACTCGGGAATAGTAGAAATGACGACAACGGTCGACAGGGTTGAGATCCGTTGGTAGCTCGAAGATGGTGTGTTGTTCCAGGAAAGGATGGAACGATGATGGTCGTGTCTTCCATAACAGAAATAATCATCTCATCCATGGGAAAATTGACGCGGAAAGGATCTGGAGATAAATCACCAAGAGAGGGGGTAGAAGGGGTTGCTGATTGAATGGCCTAATAGGCAGATTCGACCGGACTCAAAGGCATTTCATCACCGTAATGAAGATGATCATCAGGGTTGGGTACCATCCATGGGTCATGAGATGCAGGGGTTCTGTGAATAGAAATGGAGATCATGTTGATCAAGGTGACAGATGGATGTGGAACATCGGGTGGTGGGATGGGGAAGGTACCCATTAACAAGGAGTCTTTAAGAATACCCACATCGACATTCTCGTATTCGGGGGGGGTTTGGCAATGAATGGTATGTTGCCGGTACATGAATCTGAGTTAAAGAAGGCTAATTGGTCGACGGTAATTACCTTTCCTTGATGTGGAAAATGCACGACACAGAAAAGAGTCGACATGACTCTGCACATGGAATCAATCCAGTTATGGCCAAGTAGAAGGTTGTAATCGAGAGGAGCGTCAAAGACCTCCACTTCAACTTGGACTATTTTGCATTCTAACGTAATCGACAATGAAGGGAGGACACTGTAAGGATTAAAACCGGAGCCATTAAAGGCTTTGAGCGTGTTGTGGGATTCAGTCAAAGGAGGAGAGTCGATGGCTTTCCAGCAGGTAATAGACATGATACACGTCGAGGCACCCTCGTTGATAACTGTTCTACAATTGTTTTTGTCAGAGACAATAACTTGTATTTGGAATGCGAGTTGAGGGGGTAACCTTGGAATGTGATCTTCCAAGTCAAAAATTATTAAATTTGTATCCGTAGGGTCGATTCCACCAATAGCTTTCAACAGTGCCTTCTGTTGTATAGGACATATTTGAAGGACTTCAAGGGCTGACATCACAGATGGAGTTTGGGCCAGATCTTCAACAATACTGTAGTTCTGGGTAGCACAGGCATGAGGATTGAAAGCTAATTTCTGAACGATGCCCTTTGGAGGAGGATGAATAACTGTGTCAAGGCTTCGTCATTTGAGATGAAGAGGACCGTTGGTAGTTGGAGTCGTGGGATATGGTTGGACCAAAAAAGGAGGTATCGCATCAACCTTCTCTTTGGAGGAAGAATAATCTTTGGCTCGAGTGGTAAGTGTGATGTCATTCTTCTTTGAATCACCTGTACACATTAAGACATAGGATGTATTGGAGGGGGAAGGTTGGTCATGAATGAGMAATTGGGCCTATTGTTGAGAAGRGAAGGGTTGTGACAATATAGMCGGAGTGGGTGGTTTCGTGGTCCMATGAAGGAACTTAGTAACCTCGGCTCGTCGTGGGCAATCCTTAGTGTAGTGATCATCACCACAGATAAGACAAGGGTATCAGGGTTTGCGCTTATCCCTATCGTCAACAGGTGTTGTTTTGGTTCTTTCTRCTTGCGAATTATTTTTTTCCTCCTTATTCTTACCCTTTCCCTTTCTGGATTTGTTTTTACCGGCAGGGGCAGATTGARCAACATTTACCTTAGAAKTTTTGCCGGTCGGAGGGGTAGGAGATGGAACATTTTGAACATTAGAAGAAATGGGTTTGGGGTTGTTGCTAGAAGTTTGGAAGAAATGGGGTTGGGCATGGAAAGTGCYAATCACACTGTCGGTTGCATGAGAAGTAGTAGGAGTAGTTGAAGTGGTAGAAGTAGAAGGACGAGGCGCATCAAGGATTAAGTCGTAAAGAGTACCCATTTGTGAGTAAACGAGGTCAAGGTATTGAGCACAACTAATGGCCTATTCTTCTGTGACAACTCCACCCATGGCGATGTCACAACCTATGTCGTTCACGAATGATTTCATGAACCACTCTGCCAGCAACTAATCAGGAAGTTCGAGTTTGATGAGACGTCCTCTCCATTGCCACTCATGAATGTGATCGGAGATATGAGTGGCTTTGGTTTGTTTGAAAGAACTAAAAATATCGGTCCTTGTTTCATAGTGGATCGGTAATCGATAGTGGGTGAGGAAATTCATAGCGAGGGTGTTGAAGTTGGCGAAGAAACCTCATGGTAATTCTATATACCACTTTGCTGCAGAACCTGTGAGGGTTCATTGAAAAAGGCGTAAACAAATAGAGTCATCCATTAAGGAGTTGGATGAGGACCAAAGGTGAAAAGTCATTACATGATTGTTCGGGTCCTCTCCTGGTTTGCCATTGAATTTAGGGATGTTGGATGGTAGTTTGGCTGGTATGGCGAGCCATTAGGGAGAGTGGCATATTGGATCATTTAAAATCCTCGATAGATCTGGGAGGTCTAGGGTGGCTAAGAAAGGTATCTGTCTATTCACATGCAGGTACTAGTGACTTTGGGGAGGGAGTCCCGTCGAAAAACCAGTGGGACCATAAGCAGTCTACATATATTGTGAGGATCTGGGCAGATTCGGTTGTTGGTGTTGAGGCAAGTAACTCATAGGGTTGTACCCTTGAACGGGGGCGTGGGGTTGAGCATTCGATACCCAAATAGGATTAGAGATACCTAGATAGGGTTGGCCTGTACTAGGGGGTATGACGAAGCTAGCCTGAGGTTGTTTCCCCCCAGTCGAGTGAGGGTTATGTTGTATAAGATGATTCCAATAATGGGCCAAGGATGGAGGTATGTTTTTTCGATAGGGTGGGGTCAGTGGGGGTTTCCCTCCAATTGGGGGTTGTGTCCCAATTGGTATTTTTCCTGCAAGGTGGGGGTTGAGTTGGGCCTCCTTGGTGAAATTGTCCATCAACACATGGTATCCAGGTGGAAGTGTTGGGGTGACTCTAGGAGAAAGCAGTGTGCCAATGGAAGCTTGGCTAGCCGTGGTACTACCGATGTGAGGACTCGTAGTATTTGTGTAATGGACCATTTGTAAAGGGAGAGTCAAGATGTGGTCAACTCACGGATCTTCTGTACCAGGAAAATAATAAGCAGTAGTAAAAGGTACTGCGTCTGGATCAGATGTTTAGGGTAACTCAGGTGAGACAGTGATATCAACGCCTGATCCTGAGCCAAAGAGATCCCATCTAAAAATGCCATTAGTCCAAAAAGGATCTTCACCCTCAGGTCCTAGGAAAGGTCCAGTCGGTGATCCAAAAGACTGAACAACTAAGTCTCTGGAAGAATTCACTCGCACAATGCGTCTCTCAGAGTCGAGATGAAGTCGAAATTCCTCTCAAGAATTGGTAATTCAAAACCATTCTAGAGAGTTAGTTCTTTTCACTTGTGGAGTGGCAATGTCTTGGACTTCACTCTATTGAGGAGAGCCCTCCGGTGAGTTGGTAGGAAAGGGTTGAGAACCTTCCAGATTTTCTATGGGTAAGCCTTGCATTCTACATGACCAGCGTGGAGGGTCAATTGTGATTGAGCTAGAGACTTACAGGGGAAATTTTATGGTCAACTTGGGTAAACAAACAACATGCGCTGGTAAAAATATAGGAAGCAGAACTAATCAAACAAGACCTTCTAATTCCGAAGGCACTAGTTGGTGGTGAAATCTAACGTCGCAACGACGAGACAAGAAGGGGTTGGGCTAGGGTGGAAAAGTTAATTTGATGACCTGCTTAACAGACTTACACCCTGTTGCAAGCTCCCATAGATAATCGTGGGTATACCCTCCAAGGAGCCCAAGTGAGTTTGGCCAACGTCAATTCCAGGTACCATGAAGACTTGCCCCTTCACAGTCACCTTGTGTAAGACCATAAGAATATAGGCCACTAAGCTTACCACCAACAACAATAAATCCTAGGGGAACAGTCGACAGTTTGATCCACACGCAAGGGAAGGGTATCTAGCCCAAAATCAACTTGAGAGGCTTCCACTCATCATTGTGGGTATACCTTCAAGTGACCCCCATAATACGTGCAATCTCTACACCGATATCAACAAAGTAGGGTGAGTAACTCTGTCAATCTGAATGTGACCTTGGGTTTGACCCTTGTGTGAGAAGGGCTTCCTAGGACAAAATGATGCAAATGGAATTTGACACTCCTTACCACAAGATGCTATTGTGTGTTTTGTGATTTGGAGAGTGTATCTCACTGCCTATTCCAAAGCTCTAGCTTAGCTAATGTTGGTGTAAAAGAGTCCTAGAAAAGAGTTATTAATTAAATTTTAAAAATTGCGCAATATTATTAATGGTTTTTGTTACTCAAAGGAGACAGAAATGAAACCGATGTTGTGTGATACTCTGACCCAACCATGCATAGATAGGAATGAATGATACAAATTTTTTGTTCGATGAATCCTATTTACAGGAGGGAAAGAGGAGTTTTCTGGAACAACTTGAACTACGATATAACATCAATCAATCATGAACAATGCCAATCCTCTATTCGTTCTATTTCAACAATTGAATGCCAATATTTTCGAATAAAAAAGTTGCTTAAAAAGAAAAAATGTTTTTTTTTTTAATTTTCACTAGAAACCAAACAACAATGGTGGAACTAAGAAAAACTAGCAACCAATGAAAAAGAAATATACAACAAAAAACCCAAACCAATCTTTCAATGAAGGCAAAAATAACAAACAGACAAAACTAGTCTCTTCAAATGCATGTGGGCCACAATTTTCCAAGTAATGAGCAATTGAAAAAGACAATTAATCCCAACTTTTAAACCGATCACCGGCTCCCAACCAAATAAGCACTCGAATTTCAAAACCAGAGATTATATCCTTGTTAAGAAAAGGTCAAGAGGTAACAGTTGAGAAAAAATGAACAAGAAGATCTTTCGATTTCCGAAGACTAATCATTCACAAAATTAGAAGTCAAGAAACAATCAATCACTGGCCAAAGAATTTCTTTGTAGACACACATAAAAATCTGGGCATTTGAGGATACAAAAAACATTAATCCAAAAAATTTGCAAATGGGTTCGTAGGCTAACAGTGGGGTGCAGTGCGAGAATGAAGGATTCTCGCAGACTAGACAGGGGCAGAGTCTGAGAAGTTCGCATTGGAATGAAAAGAAGGGTGATAACCCTAGTGGTTCTGATAGGCTATAGAAGAGTGCAGTGCAAGAAGGCCTGAATCTAAGCAAAATTTGGAAAAAAGAAAACTTTTTAAGGAACTTTTGGACTCAGAGAATCTATCAGGGTCTCCTCAAGACTCAGAGATTGATGGAAATGAAGAATGGTATGTTAAGAGCAAATGGCCAAGTAAAAACCACCAAAAATGGGTTGCATCCCCATTAGAGTCACCAATTTTGTTACTGGACAAATCGGTAGGTCTGGACACTAATAGATCTCCCTAGATCCACTGGGATCTAGAACAAAATAGGACAGGACATCACTCTTTCCCTAAGTTGTAATCATTGAATCTACTAATAGGAAGGAATAAGTGACATACCTTTATATTGTTTCCTTAGGTCTTTTTTGTTCCCGCTTCGCTCCAATGCTCTCATGAATTCAAGTCCAAGACAACAAAAACCAACCAAAGTGAAGATAGCAAAGAATATTCAATGTCAACTTATGCATATGATCAAGGAATTACACAATAAAGTGAGAGTGACTTTATGGGAAAGAGACATGCCGCTATATCATATTAATTGAAAGTAAAAGATACAACCTGATCGCCTTGATGTTGCAAGATTCCTTTCAGTGACTCTTGGTTCCAGGACAAACAATTTCTCTGTACTTGCATGAAGAAGATCCAATTCCTCTTGATAGTCCAAATAAAGTCTTCAAGCTTCTGTCCAACCGAGATTCTTCACACAATTCTTTCACCAATTCTTCATTCAATCTTGGGTAACCTTTTCCATGACAAATATTTCAATATATAGGAGAATGAGAGATGGTTACATGGATGAGGATGATCCCATCGAATCTGAGAAGTCAGTAGAATGAAAACCATGCGAATGCCAACTCATTTTCTAGAAGATTCCCTTCTAGAACCCTCGAGACCTCTTCTCCTTTCCAAGCTTAAAAATAGGTTCGCACCCTATATATGGAGCATACTACAAGAATTTCTCACCTGAAGTGTGGGTGGCCTGCGAGAATGAGGGATTATCTCACCCTAGACCATAGGCAGCCTGTGAGCTCATGTTAAAAATATGTTTTTTGGAAGAAGACAGGAGCCACTTTTCTCAAGAAAAATGTCCTTGTTGGGAGCCTAAATACATCACTGTTGAGACATAAACCAAGTGACCAAAATCATGTGTAACAGGAATGCGAGAGATTTTGTCCTCAAGAGAAACAAGCTCAAGACCCAACTCTTTGTACTCCGATGCATTAAGACAACAAGGAGTAGACCGCTCTGATACCATTGATCTGGATTTTATGAGCATAACAAAATGAATACAGATTATTAAAAGGTGCTTAACAAAAAATAACAGAGATACAGTAAAACTAATTTTCTATTCAATAACGAAATAAGCTGAAACTGTAAAATGCAGCGAAAACAAGCATGCTGGAATGGTGGTGGCTTATCTCTGAGAAGAGATGTGACAGAAACATGCATTTGCAAGAATATGGATACAATGAGGCTATGAAGGCCTTTTTACAATAAGCAATAATTCAAAAAACCCTATACATCCAAAAACCTAACCCTAGGAGATGAAGCGCCAAAAGTCATGTGGGCCCCGTTTGGGTAAGTTAGTACATCAACTTCTCGGGGTCGTAACTTTGGCATACAATCTCCGTTTTAGGCATGTGATAGCCTGTTGGAAAGGTATCATCGAGGAGATTAATTTTTGGGGCTCAGTCATGCCTTTGGATTCCATTGAGAAGCTCTATCCTAAAAAACCTTCATTTAGGCCCTCAAAATGGCCCCGGAAGTTAAAACTACTAAAAATAGTAAATTGCAAAAATTGTCAGAAAACTGTTTGAGACAGTTGGAAAAGGTGGGTGGCCACCAATATCCATCTGGATCAACCATTGGTGCAGCTGTCATAGTAGCAACAAATGTTGTCTCGCAACACATTCTCCATATAAAATATGGCAATTCAGACAACGACAAGGCAACAATACCGTTCACTGTACCCAATTTTGTCCTTTTCCTTCGCATGATGATATATCTTAGTCATATTAAACAACTATTAAATTGTTACATGTTACAGTTACAACTGTTCGACACATATGCACATTTGTTTTACTCAATGGAACAATGGTTGCAGAAAGGGCAATTTCCAATAATACTCTTCAAAAATATAATGAAGAAAAGAGATGTGAAAGAAAGGATCTTTCGCACAACCCAGGCAACATTTATAACATAATTGAAAAAAAACATAGTACAAGATCTCAAGAAACTAACTACCTCCACCACTATTGTACACATGCATATACAATTCCATCCACAATTTCCAAATAAAATTTGCATTAAACATTTTCATGCACATTGCTTTTTGTACACATATATATTATATTATTTGATATATTAACTAATTTTCTCATGTGTGCAAGTTGAGGGTGTACTGGCAGTGGAAAATGCATACTCGACCCCATTTGAGCCTATATGTGTCAGATGTAATTTTCCTTCTTCTTTGTTTGTATTCATAAATGATGGCACAATTGATTTTCTGCATTACAGTAAAAAATGTAGTTACATATACAAACATTTCCTCAATGTTATTATCCGAACCCTCAACAACACTATTGTACATTGTACAATTAGACAACCTGTATTACAAGATATGCTCCCTAGATTCAAGGAATTTCCATATGAAATGTACCTACAGAAAAAGGCAAATACTATTTACATGCTACGCGAATTTCGCGTGCATCTCAAATTTACACTAAACGAGGACAATGTCATACTGCATATCGACTGAACCAAAAAAAAAAATTATGAAACAAGTTCTTCAGTATTCTTCTAGCTCCTCCTTCTCTTGCAGCTTGTATTTCTAGAATGATTGTAACTTTCCATTGACTTTATAGGTTTTCATCTCATGCGTTCACAAGAGTCCAAACACTCTAATTTGTTTTTATCTATTTTATCCAATCAAAATATGCATATAGTTTTGAAACTTATGTGCAAAAACTATGACAAACTACAAGATTATTACAATATGTTATTCACATTTTCCTATGCATCACAAGTTCCAATATGGCTCACAAGATATCACCAATAATAAAATAGATATTTCCTTAACCTATTTCCGAATTATTACATGAACAATGTGTATATTCATCCTCCTATGTTGATTTATTTGGACAATGAGCTGGTGGAATTTTAGTGCCAGAATAATAGTAAGAAAAGTATGATGCCTCATTTATTCCACTAACACAATAGATCATATCCCATCCATTATCCTATGTTTTACATATTCTAATATCTATACAAATATGTTTTTTAGATAATAAATACAGTGCATTCCATCCTTTCCTCTCTTATCAAGATAATTTTTGTCATTAACAAAGATAAAAGGAGTTCTTTTGTTTATATTCTTTCAAGAATAATATTTTACATTTCATTAGGCCTGAAACTGATTTAAAACTCTTATGTATTACTGGACATCAATGGTTTAAAAGTATTATGTATAACTGGACATTAATGATTTAAAATCCTTATGTATGACTATACATCAATGTTTGAGATCTTGAAAATGTAAGAATCCTCTCATTTCTTATCAAGTTGTCTTAGCAATAACTAAATATTCTTGGATGCAAAGAATACATTTTGTAAGTAGTGAAATCCCTTGTATTTCAAATATTGTTAACATGCCTCTTGAGTAGATATTTAGGTGTATATTTTGGTGTAGAGTCTCTAGTGGAAAACTTACTACAACAACTTACTGCAATAGGATATTTTATTTTCTGCACAAATGCACCACATATTCCAAAAATTGCAATTTCAGATGTTGCAATTCACAATGTTGCTTGTCAACCTTGAGTTGAAGTCAATGGAGATTTTGTTGTTTTACATGAGGTTGCACCCGATGGGCCAATAATTCAAAATTGATCAGAAATGAAGGGTTTATTAAAACTATGAATTTAATCCTTGAACTGCACAGGTAGTTGCAGGTCTCAGGTTTCTCTCTATTATTGGAAGTTGGTTTCCTGCCTATTGCCTATATTTCTCAGCCTACTTATGTTACTGTTGTTATTTAAATGCTTTGAAACATATATATAAAAAAAAAATTAACTTCTAACTTTCCTAAGGTGATTCTCTTATTATTTATTCTGCTTAGTGCTTGTTCTCACACATACTGTTCCAGTTCTGTACAAGAAATATGATCATCAGGTGGATCTTTTTTCTCACAAGAGGGGTTTCTGAATTGTTAGATATCTTGTTTCTTCCAGCCTTATTTTCATCATGGTGCTTAGCTGAAATGAATATAATTATGGTTTGTTATTTGGGTGCTAGTGCACCTAAATTTGATTTCATTGACCTGTTTACTTTGTATTTATTAGTTCTTATGTAATCATAACAGTCACAAGCATCTTAAATCTTAAAAGGTGTGAAAATATGTGATGTTTATGAATTAAGTATGAAATATATCATGCCCTTGCAAGGCTTTGGATTTACAATATGAAACACATCCTAGTCTTTTCAAGAGGATGTTTATGTTTTTTGGCAAATGAATAGTCTTCTATTTTTAACTTGCAGCTGATTACATATGAAGAAATATACGATGTTTGCTATTACAAGGCTTGGAAAACATAAAAAATAGCCTTTTAATTGAACATACCATTCACCATGAATAAATAGGTTAAAACAAAACCCTAAACTATTTAGTCTATAAAAAATTAGAGTTAAATGTGCACAATTTTGTTCAATGTCGGTAGTGACTATAATAAGTTTGACTATCTAGTTTCGGGGCACCAAAAAAAATCGACCCTTTCATCGGGGAATCACCCCAGGTACTGGTGATTATCCAAGTATGTAGGGACTACTGGCCACCCCTACCCTTTGATCAATAGGAGTAACACCTCACTCAAGAGCATATCAATTTAGTTCAACAAATTTCTTGATAACTGAGTTTGGTGCAGGCACTAAGTTTGCTAAGCAGGAAGAACATTCTTACATGTCATTAGGCATTTCAACACACCAGCTCAACAAATCCTTTTTCCAGGAGCACAATCTTGGTCCACGTCTATACATTATCATTGTTATTATTCTAAACCATTATATTTTATCCATGAAGGGAAGTAAGTAGGGATCTATACTGCAAATGGTGAAATATAGTACTGTATTGGTATTGATAACTGCAAATAGTCAAATACAACAATAAAAAAGGTCTATTTCCAGCTACACTAAGTTCAAAATCATCGCAATTGCTATAATTTCATTATCAGTGAAGCAGTCTTTATAAACAACAAAGAACCTCACAAACCAGAAATCAATTTTTCTAGCTCCCTTGACTAGCTGGATCCTGTTAAATATAATGTAACCTCAACAGGCTGACTGTACACTGCCAGCTGTCCTGGCCAACTGTACTTTCTATTCTTGATTTGCTTGAGCCTATTTAGCTCGGCTATTTCCCATTGCATAGTACTCCTTCAGACTTACTTCTCATTGTACTCTTCTTCATATATTCTAATATATTGTTTTCTGTTCTATTCTTTCTCTCTGCATTTCTTGCTTCACAATTTATCATGGTATTAGAGCTACAGTAGTAAGCCTCTTCACACAGGCTAGAGAGCAACACGATCCTCACAGCACAGAGCTTCACGGATCTTGAGAGCACGCGACACAGACTTTTCACAATGCTTGGAGAGCTATCCGTAATACTCTCTAAAGATCACCGTAAGAAGCTCACGTCAGGTCGCAAAGTGCACTACGCTTGAAAGTTTCAAGGAGAAAAAACATGAGAAGGAAGCAGAGACTGAGAAGGAAGAAACAGTAAAGATTCTTGTACAATTTTCAAGAATCATCGAAGATTCACGAAGAAGAGCTATAGGAGGCGGGAACTCTTGAAGAACACAAAGCATTTGGAAAAATTTGTGAAAGATAGTTGCAGAAAGAAGAAGAATTTAACGCATCTAGGAAATCGCTCAAATCTGTCAAATATTGCAGTAGAGAACAAAGAACTTGTGAAATTCTTTCAAATCCTTGAAAGATTCAAAAAAATTTCTTCCACGGAAGAAAATCCTTGCAAAGGCAGTAAAGAACGCGTCTTAAGTTCAAAGAACAACCGTCGCGGCCGTAATATTTGTCCTGCGAATGGATCCAGAGTGGGAAACTAGTTCAAAAGGGACGAGGATAGCGTGGAAAAGGCTAAAGAATTTCGGTTGTTAGATCTTGCACAGAGGACCGAAAACCATTGGATCAACGAGAAGGTGCACCAGGTTTAGTCCTGTGAAGTGCACAGGAGAAATTTTGACTTGTGAAGTCGCGAAATCATGAAATCATCTGGACCATCCATCAAGAGACACATGGCGAGATCACAGCATTTCGCTAACTCGCAAGGTGTAAAGGTCAGAAGACTGGCATGAGAATTCTCAAATTGCGAAATCACGAGTTATTCTGGATCGTTGAATTGTGAAAGATTGTGATTCGTCGATCTTATCCCATCGCAAAATCGGGGATCGGGAGTTGAACAAACGATGGAGACTTCTCTCCAAAACCCTGATACGCGAAATCCCGACATCACGTATCGCGAAATCTCGAGAGGATTGTGAGCTGTCCATCTCAGAGGACAGGTGGCAGCAGATCCAAGCCATCACTCCATCGACATTTCAAAGTTCGGGATATCGGAGGTCTTGTTGACGAAAGACTCTCCACGGCGAAATTCGCGAAATCATGATTCACGAAATAGCGATAAGATCACAACCGTCCATTTGTTTGGACACATGGCAGACATCGAGGAAACCATCGACATTTCGACAATCGGGGTTCTCAGTTGACAGGGAATTTGGAGTTGCAAGTCGCGAAATCGCGAAAAGACGAGGACCGTCCATCTTGAGGGGACGTGTGGCGTAAATCCGAGGGCTCCGAAAAAGTTTCGAAAGGGGAGAGTCCATCAACACATCAGGATTCGGTAAATCGCGAATCCTGAGGACAAGGGATCAGGTTTCTTTATGGTGCAAACCCCGTAAATGATCGGAGCCGTCCATTTTGAGGAGACATGTGGGAGAGATCGGGAGAACCAATCTACACATCGGGGTTCGGCGTTTCACGGATCCTGGAGACGAGACGTCCGGAACATATCAAATTGAGAATTCGCGAGGAGAATTCAGGACCGTCCAATATAGGAGGATGCGTGGAGGAGATCAAAGAAATCGGGAAATTTCTTGAAAGGAAAGGTCATCCATCGTGAAATCAAGAATCGGGAAATCGGGGATTCCATGGACAAGAGGTCCAATACATTTCGACCTTCGAAACCCTAAATCCCGATAAGAGGTTTGACTGCAGTCTTATGAGTTCTGGTCATAAGATCTGGACCATCAGATCATAGGAAGATCTGGACCGTTGAATTGTCCAAAGGCGAATTTTGCATTTTGGCAATTTTGAAAGACAAAGAACTGGAAAATTCCGTAGCACTTTAACATCAAGGCACGTGGTCACATTGCACGGTGACTAAGTCCAAATTCGAGGCCGATAAGCTCTCTTCGGCCATCGACAAATCGACGTTTCAATGATCGGAGGTTGGCGAGACAAGAGATCGGAGGACTCGTATAACAAAGTCCCGACATCAGAATTGCGAAGCCAAAAACTCACGAAATCTTGAATGGAGAGTTCTGAAGTCACTGCAAATTATACGCAGGAGACAGGTAAGTAAGAATTTTGTTTATGTTTTGTTCATTTTTTTTTCAAAACAAATATGGCATCGTCTAGCAATTTAGGACCAACTCAGGGTCCGATTCTTCTTGGAAAGAACTATGATTTATGGTCTCTTCGGATGAGATCCTTCTTGCAAGCACAAGAGTGCTGGGATCCAGTGGATATGGATATGTGGAACTAGATTCAGCAGACCTGTCTGACATGACTAATCAACAGAAAATTTCTCAAGCAACGCAGAGAAACATAGAAAATAAAGCTAAATTTTGGATTCAAAATTCTGTGGATGACTTAATTTTCTCAAAAATCACAGGCGCTGGTACTTCAAAACAGGCCTGAGACATCCTTAAATCTTCCTACAAAGGAAATGACAGGATCAAAACAATTAAATTGCAGACCTTGAGAACGCAATTCGAGACTCTAGGGATGACAGAGTCCGAAAATGTGGATCAGTTCATGACCAGAGTCATGGGCATCGTGAACCAGATCAAATTGACTGGTGAAACCATCACTGATCAACGCATTGTTGAGAAAATCCTCAAAATTTTACCAAAGAAATTCAAAATGGTTGTAACAGCAATCCTTGAATCGAAGGATCTGTCAAGTTTTTCAACAAATGAATTAATTGGTTCTCTGGTGACACATGAGACCAGACTACATCTCACAGATGAGTCAATCTCCAATGCTTTCAAAACTCAATTCTCCTTCAGGAGAGGGAGAGGCAGAGGAAGAAGTAGAGGTCACTAAGGAAGAGGGAGCAATCAAAATAACCCTCACTCCAGTGGAGGTAACATACAACAATATCCGAATCAAAATTTCCAAGGTGAAAGACATCAGCAACAAAATCAACATCAGAATTTCCAGCCTCAAAGAGGTAGAGGGAGAAGATCAAATGAAAAAAAAAGGATACAATGCTATTACTGCAAAAAGTATGGGTACTATGAATCTGAATGTAGGAAGAAGCAAGTAGATCAGCCCTCAGGCATAGCACATGTGTCAAATCACACAGGAGAAAACTCAGGAGGGACGTTTCTTTCGTGCCACAAGACTGAACAACAACCTAAAGATCTCTGGTTGCTGGACAGTGGATGCAAAAATCACATGACAGGTGACAAAGATTTACTCTCATGCATTGATTCTTCAATCTCATCTGATATTACACTTGGAAATGATTTCTTAGTCAAAGTTCAAGGAAAAGGAACTGTTCCTATTCTTACTAAACATAATGTAAAGAAAGACATAAACAATGTCTATCATGTTCCAGATCTGAAACATAATTTGCTAAGTGTAGGACAGCTCATTGAACATGGCTATAAGGTACTTTTTGAGGGAGCCTCTTGCGAGATATATGAGAAAATCCCAAGCAGAAAATTGATTTCTGAAATTCATATGACTTAGAATAGGATGTTTCCCCTTACACTCAGAACTGCAAATCTAATTCAACCATATGCACAAAGTGCATCTATCCTGAATGAAACAATGGTTTGACATACAAGATTTGGACATCTACCATTTAAGAGTCTAAGTAGGTTTTGGGCTAAAGCAGTTGCATGCTCAATTTATCTTTTGAGTAGATCTCCAACCACCAAACTAAAGCTAAAAGTCCCTCAAGAAGCATGGAGTGGGACAAA
>ML778592.1:719588-741510 GCA_009831015.1 Picea engelmannii | reverse complement strand
TTCTTGAGAAAGATAAATCTATCAAAAGATGAGTACATCCAAGCCATACAATGTATGCTTAAACAACCAACAGTTTTCCTTAAACAAAAACTTTCTCATATTTGGAACAACAATTTCTCCAAGGGCATGCCAGTTATGTGGAAAGAAAATATAGATGCACAGTGCCTCCTCAATGGATATGTTGCAGCATCGTATTGTACCTCGTATATGACAAAGGTTGACAAATCTATGACAAGTGCATTCAGAAGAATACACAAAGAACATGAAAGAAGTCATATTGATTCCATACAAATGATACACACACTTGGGAATAAATTTCTTAATCTTCAACAAATGTCTGCTCAACAAGAAGTTTAAATTACACTTTCCCTACCCCTCACTTGTATTTCAAGAAAAAGTGTCTTCATAAACACATATCCACTTGAGAAACACACATTTGTTCTTAAACCACCAGTTTTGCTAGAACAAGAGCCTGAAAATTCAGAAGACGTACTACGTCGCTCTATTGTTGATTATTACCTCTAGCATCCATATCCTATTAGCCATATCTGCTTAGTAGATTTCGTATAGCATTATAAAAAAAAATGGTGCACCCATATCAAAAATAAAAAAACCCTCTGTGATATGGTTTTTCAAATACAATAAACATTCTGACTATGAAAATTATTGTAGAATAAAATTGCTACTATAAGTTCTGTTTGATGAAAATGAGGAGACATTAAAACATAACTTCTCTACATGGGAGGTTGTGTATGTTTCATATAAGACTATATTGCACATCAATGAAGATAGATTTACCTACAATGTTAATCCAACATGGGGTGATCTAGAAAATGCATTTAATGAGCTAGAAAACCCTGACAATCTTGATGAGACATTCACAAACCGAAAAAAAACCAGAACTGCTTGGGAGTCCTATGACTTACAAGCGGATTTGCCTCGTCCTCGAGAAAGTGGAAGTGAAAAACATATCAATATTGGTTTTCAATTCACAAAAAAATCTTCCCTAATTGAAAATAATGAATACCACAAAATAATATGTTTGTTGAATCGAAAACAACAAACAATTCTAAAGTACATTGCGCTTAAAAAATGCTTGAACATGGACACTCTTATGCACCTGTTCCTTACAGGTGGAGCAGGAACAGGCAAGACATTCAGATTGAAAGCACTATTACAAATGCTTATATGAATCTATGATTCAAACACTTCCTCTGATCCTATGAAACCAAAGGGCCTAATAGTTGCATACATAGGAAAAGATGCATTTAATGCAGGTGGAACAACAATCCACTCTACATTTTTAATTCCTTTTAACAAGTCACAGTTTCTTCCACTTAGTAAGGAAATGTTGGATACATTGTCTAAGATTTATGAAGAAATCCAACTTGTATTTATAGATGAAGCATCTTTGATTCGAAGTTGGTTCTTGTATTCCATTGACAACCGACTAAGAAGCATAAAATAGGTGCACACGAAATACTTTGGAAACATTGACATGACATTTTGTGGAGATCTTTACTAGGCACAACGCATCCAAGATTCTTTGATATTTGAACAACCTAACGTTAACATGAAAAAAATGACGCGTGACTTCTGGAGAGACATAATTAAATGCTTTGAATTGCATACTACAATGCGCCAGATAGATGAAACATTCATAGCAATTCTGAATAAAATGCGGAAAAACAACCAAACATATGATGACATAATATATGTCAATTTGAGGTGCTTCCAGCCTGCAAAAACAAACCCAACATTCCCTTACCTGTTCTACACAAATACGGATGTTGCAATGCATAACATCCACATGCTATCGCTCATGCCTGACGATGATATCACCATTAATTCAATTGACCTAGAAGAAGACAACCATGGAAATGTGCCATGTCATGAACATACAACCACTTTACCTTTTCAGCTTGTCCTGAAATTAGAAATGTTAGTTGAAATATATGTCTGCAAATATGATTCACATGATGGCTTCGTCAATGGTGCAGATGGAATACTCAAAGGCTATACGAAAACAGAAAAACTTGATGTCCTTTGGATTAAGTTCCATGAACCGCATATAGGCAAGAGACAAGCAAGCAAGTTGGTTTATATATATAATTCAAACATTGCAAGCAATTGGACACCTATTTTGCAAATATCAAAGCCATTATTGACATCGAAAAAGAAAGGTCAACTAAAGATTCAAAAACAGTTTCCAATTAAAATTGCATGTGCACGTACATTCCACAGATCGCAGGGACTAACACCTGATAATGTTGCATTTCAGCCTACTGGAATTCAGATACATGGGCTTGTATACACAGCACTGTCCCGTGTCAGAAGCATAGACTCCTTTTATTTATTAAGTCCTCTTACAAAAGATAACTTCAAAGTGAAACAGAAAGTTGATATTGAAATGGAACGATTGAGGACCACCACAAAATGGCAACTGTAGTATGATTACCAATTCATACAAACAAAGTCATCGGTATCAATTCTCTCTCTTAACACACGTAACTTAAATGCACACATGGATGATATACTCAATGACTATGATACAATGCAATACAATATTTTGTTCTTGCAGGAAACATACATGGCATTATGCACGTAGAACAAACAATTCCCAAATCAAAATTTCATATCAAGTTACATTACACATGGGGTGATGATATTGGTGAAGAAACATGTACCAATTTTGGACTTGTTATAACCCTAAATTGCACCAGACATGCATACCTCACATCAGGCCATCTAAACTTTCTATCTTTGCCAAGCCATCACTGAACAACTCTTCTAAAATCCATTTTTTTGAAGGTGTATGCACCCTACACCATTACTGCCCACGTACACACGCTTGCTAAGCCACCACAACCTGTGTACACTCAAGGAATATCATGAAACAAGGAAATTTCCATAGGATACTGGTTTATGGGCCATTACTTAACTGTTTGACTGCCCATAGCCAGCTACCCCAACTGTTACTATCCCTTTTGGCCTATAAAAGAAGGGGTTGGGTTCCCATTGCAAGGAGAAGCATGAGAGCAAAGAAACTTTGCCCATTTTATCAATACCCCTTTTCCCCAATTGCAAATCCTTTACTTCCCTGAGAGAGAACCGAAGAGGAGAAGAAGATGTTAAATCATTTGGTGCATGGGGAAGAGGATCCCAAAACCAAGTTCGAGGAGCAGTGTCAGTCTCATGTTGTAAGTGGCTTTTGTGAGATTAATATAAAGAAGTACTTTTTCCATCCCGCCAAATGACATCTTAAACTTATAGTATTTTTTTACATTTCTTGTTTATCATGTCTAACCCACTAATCCATATGTAGAATACATGCTTGTAGTTTCTTTTTTTTATTTTGATGAATGCAGTTCAACCTTGGGAGGATATTTGCAGTCAAGAAACAATCAAGCGCAAAAGGATCGACATTAGACACAAAGTTTAGGGTAGGCCTACTGGATCCCTCTCTCTTGTATTTTATGTATGATTGTGGGGTAATGTTGGGATAGTGATAGAAAGTAGGAGACTTTAGATGGTTAGCTATGCCTACACTTTAGACCCTTTGTGTAGTCCGTAGAGGGGTTTTCCCGCTATAGCAAAATTGGCGACCATATTGGGGAAGCCTCTAGGGTCTTTGGGGATATTTCTTTTTGGGTGCTTTGAATCATTTTGTTTTCTATTTTATGAGTTTAAGTGAGATTTTGTGTCATCAAGGGATGTTGTTCTTCCATACTAGTACTCCCTGCCTCTATTGGACTATTGTTTTCTAATTTTTTCGAAGAGTTACAGAGCTGCATGTGACCTGTAGTGGGCCTACACGCATGCATACGTGCCCTACCCTTGGACAACCCATGTACATACACTGGTTGTTGAAGTGTCAGTAGCGTGGCTATTGAGAAATTTTGTGTAAAAGGAAGAGGCAGTCATCCTCTTCCATGTCAGGAGTCACACTCCTTAGGGGTTTTCTTGATCTAGTATTGGTCTCTGTTATAGCAGTATGTAGCTTAGGTATGACTTCAGCTTAGCTTTCTTTTGATGAAAGATTTCTTGTGTTTTGTTTAATAGGGTTTTTAGACAAGTTGGTGAGTCTGCTTTGATCTTCTTCCTTGGTATTGTCAGTGACTCCCTGTGATATGTGTTTGGGCCTGAATTCATTTCTTGGTCATGTCTTGTTGTCATTTTTCCCTTTTTTTCTTTGGAAGAAAAGAAAAGGATTCATTTTCAAATTTCTTGTTTTGAAGCAAGTAACAATAAAAAAAATATTTCATTACTTTGTTTGGTAAAGTAGTTTAGGTTAGTTGCTTCATTTACCAATGAAAAAGAAGGTTTTCTTAAGTTCTTTACTTGAATGCTTATGACATTAAGTAGCTCGTAGTTGAGAAAAATCTTGTTTTGAGTTTTTCTTTTCAAAGATCTGAGAAAAGTAGTTACAAAAATTTTGATGAAAGAGTTTAAATTGGCAATTCTTTATTTGTGAAGAAAGAAGTACTTTTGTTTCTAGTATCATCTTATGCTCTTCTCTTTCATCTCTCAAAGAACATCATTGGTTTCTCTTTCAATCCTTTTGACTTTAAGACAACCACTAAAATTAACGCCTAGTTAAAAGTTATTAGACTTTGTGTTTGAAGGGTTCAACAATTTAGTCTATGCTAGAGACTTGATTTAGGATTGGCGAGAAAACTCTTCAAGGCTACAAAAACAAACATAAGAGTCTGAGCTAGGGAGTGCTTGAAAGTCCAGTAATCATGAAATTTATCCAGGACCCCCCTCTAACATAGGGGCTAAACATGAGGTCACGTGCGGAAAGGTAGCAGATATAAACCCTCAAATTTGGACCAAGCATAGTGGGGAACGCATATAGAGGGCTTATCTTGGGATTCCATTCATCACATTTTCCATGGAGCTTCATGGGAATCAAATTCATTCGAGGTCCTCAGTCATCTTCTGGAACACTTGATTTTGATACCCTTGATAGGTTTTCGGCTTGGTACCCTACTCATTGCAGTCTACCCAACTGTCGACTGTACCCGCCTGGTGACTATTCGCGCGTTGACAACCTAGTTGCCTTTATCTTAGTGACTTACATAGGTGACTGAGGGGGTATACTGTGGTACCTAGGGCAGGCATCGAGCCATGCTTTGGAGAGTATACTTGGAGGGTGCTTCCATATTCGAGTTGCAATTGCACCGGTAAGTTGCTCTAGTGTTGGCTATTGTAACTGTTCTTCCAACTAGCTAGTGATCTGCTTGTCTTATCTCATAGAAACTATTTCTAGTGAGTGTTGGTTTTTAAATGATTATTTAAATCCCTAGTGTGTCTTTATATTCTTACACAGTGGAGGATCAGGAGCTCCATCAGTCACGAAGGCGTTTGGGCCTGTCGCTGATTGATCTCGAGCCTTCCCTGTCACCGCTAAGGCAAAAACTAGACCAACAAGTGTCTTTTGAGGCAATCGGGTTACAGGAAACTGTGCCCAACTCATTTCCAAGAGCAGAACATTTGATTCCGGAGGAGACAATAATTTTTTACCTCGGAGAGCAAGATTTTGGTCCACATAACCCTCCAATCATTGATCTATCAACGCCCATTGTTGTACAGGTTCAACCTTGTGAGCATCAGGCAGTGTCACAAAAAACAATGGAAGCAAATGCTGCTACTTCTTCAGGGAATACTCATATTTCCTCTACGACTATCACTCCAGGGGGTGTTCCACCTCCTAACCAACTGTCGTCAGTCTGGACCACTATGGTCTCAACTGGCTCTACCTCAGGAAATGGTCTGATTCCGTCTATGGCAGTGATCACTGCTTCATTCACCCAGAGTGCGACGAGCCCTCCATTCTCATACGGGATTCCTGGCTTCAATACAAGTACTTTCCTTTCCCACTCCACTCTACAGAAGTTAGGTATTGGGGAAGGGAGCTCCAACGCTCCTCTACAAGGATCCATTGGGGGCACTTCATCTCCCTATAATGCTTTCCCTTATGGAGGGGGTCATATACCCCCTTCATCCCCTTCGCTCAACGGTGCCCAACAAAACTCCATCGAGCCAAACGTAAACTATAGTTATTTTGGAGAAGGTAGTCAAGGACTTCCTACTTATAGCATGTTGGTAGGTTTGACACCGTTCTCTTTTCTCAACGCATTTGGTAACAACTCTTTCTCAACAGCTTCCATCTTGACCGAGGGAAACCCCATTTATGGACAATAACATCCTGAACAGGGTACTATTCCTACACAAGGGGAAAACTTAGGAATTCCTTCCTCATAAGGACCTTGGAATCCATGGTAGGAATCAATTCCCTTGCCATGGATGTCGATTAGGGCAAACCCCTTCCATATCCAATGGAACCCCAGGCAAAGCTCAACACCTATGCTCGTCGGATCGGTAGGGGAAAACCCTTCCCAAAATCGTTGGAATGCGACGCAAGCCCATCCCTTTCTGTCCTATTATGGGATTCAACTGATGACGTCTCAACAAGCCTAGAATCCATACGCTGGTCACAACCATGGTTATTACCAGAACCTTGGCCAACAACCTAACTTTTCCTGGGAACCTTGTGCCAACCAAACTCCAGGCTCCTTTTTCCTTGGTTACAATCAACAACCCAAAGGACCATTTCTAGAAACTCTGCACTTTCCAGACTTGACAAGGTTCTTAAATGACCCCATTTGTCATGATCTGTGTTGGCCCCCTATGTCAACCAAGTTGCCTTCGAACATCCCAAAGTTCGAGGCCAAGCCTAACGAAGATCCAGACGATCATGTAACTACCTTCCATTTATGGTGCTCGTCCAATTCTTTGAGAGATGACTCCATCTAGTTGCATTTGTTTCAACGCACTCTCATCGAGCGTGCAGTGAAATGGTACATTGATATCGACTGCTCGATATACTATTCCTTCGGCGAATTGGCAATGGATTTTTTAAACCATTTCGAATTACCTATGAGATATGATGTCGGCACCGAATTGCTGGCCAACTTTGAGAAGACAAAAGTAGACTATATCTCAGATCAAATCCAAGAATGGAGACACCAAAAGAGTTTGATAAAAGTGCCAGTCCCACCAACATTCCTACTTGAGTGGTTCCTTAAGTCTTCGGTACCTCAGTTATCTAAAGATGTCGCAACCTCGCGGGTATTTTCAAAGGAAGAAGTGATAATGAGAGCCCAACAACTAGAATTGATTTACTCTCAGTTCGGTTTACTCTACAAAGTTTTTCCATATGCACCACAATCGATACTTGACAAGACCAGATAGAGATCTGGACCACATGCCGATAGTATTGTAGGTTCAATGAAAATTAAGATCGTTGATCAATTGTTGAATCAATTACAAAAATTGTCAATGTAGTAGACAGTGACCAGCTAGACCATTGGTTCGGTTGCTCCCCCTACTCAAACGATTGATGTACACATTGTGCAATCGACAAACCCAAAGGCCACCCAACAGCCTGATGGAAAGAAGAAACAATGAAAGATGGGTAAGGGGGATAGTAAACCTACCAATAATGATGGAGAGGGAAACATTGAAAAGAAGAAGTCTATGTATCCATGTAATCTTTACAAGGAAGACCATCTGACTCACCAGTTCCCTCGACTTGCGGTGGCCCAGAAGTTATTCACACAATAGCCGCTTGTTGTGTTAATGAATCCATTTCTGCATGGGAAAAATTTATCTCAAGCCTCTTCAAGCGCAGAATGGGTTGGTCAGGGACCCCCTCTGTCTTCGAGTAATCCTTCATCCGCAAATGTGTATATGATGAAAGGTAGTGTTGACATAACAACTAGGACACGTGACTATGGAATGCCAAACACCTCTGATAAGGGTAAAGAAGCTAAAGTTCAACATATTCCTCTCTAGATTGAGAAGATGTTGGGTGAAATAATGAAACACATCCCCAAAGGTGCATTCTAGAAAGATTCCCACAACCCAAATGCAAGGGTTGCCCAGAACTACTCTGTGGTGGAGGATTTGTCACAAACCCCTTATGCAATGTCTTCTTTGGAAGTCCTCTAGAGTTGCCCTTCCCATATAAAGGCTCTATTAGTTTCCTTAGGATCTGCTGAGACCTGTAATCCAGGAACGATCATTCTTGATACGACCGACTTAAAACCTCGTCTTCCTTACCACATAGCATTCCATATAGTAGTGGCTTACACCACGGAAACTTTTACTCGAAAATTTTTCCACATGGTGGTTGATGAGGGTGCCTCGACATGCTTGATGTCTTTGGCGTGTTGGAAGGCCATTGGCCAACCTGTTTTGTCTCTTTCACCTACTCTTCTTACCTCTTTCGACAATCACTCATTCCTACCACATGGAATCATCCCCTCTTTTCCTATGCAGTTAGGAGGGAAGATCGTGTGCATAGAAGTTGAATTTGTTGTTTCATCTCTCGACTACAGTCTCTTGTTAGGAAGGAGTTGGACCTACACTATTGGTCAATTATCCTTCTCTCGTCCTAACCCTTCATCAGGGGTATCCACAGTCCCGATGATTGATAACCCTCATCCCGACATCGTCGACATAGGGGTTGGTTTGTGCCCACCTTTGATCGGTACTTTCAATTACCTGCCTTTGACCGACAATGTCCATTACATGTTGGTTGTCCCCGACCAACCTAGGGTCGAAATCTTTCAAATCTCGTCGTTTCGCACAAATTAATTTAACTATCTTTGGATTATTCCTTCCCCATCGGCCACGATGGAAGGGACAGGGCAACATGGCATGGCCATGCCTTTGTCCACGATAAAAGATGCATACTCTATAGTCCAGCAAGCTTCCAGTAACTCCGATCCGACTCCTGCACAGGAGTTAGATCCGGTTCTCGAGCCTATATGGGCTCAAGGTTCCCTTGCTGATACTGATTCTTTAGACTTGGTCTTGCCCTCAAATGAGGCAATTATTGAGGCAATGACTAGTCTAAATAGACCCTGGGATGATCTTCATCATAGATCTTACTTCCTCCCAGAGTTAAGAAGAATTGAAGCAGGTGAATTCACTCTAACTATGACTATAGATAAGGCTTGTCCTATCAATCATTTGGCTATGCACGCTGTTTATGATGAAGGAAATATGGAAACCATTGCTCAAACGATACCTATCGATATCTCCAGAATCCCTGGCATCATGGAGAATATCTTCATCGGAGAGGACTGCTCCCCCGAGGAGATTCAAATCTACATAGATTTATTTAAAGAATTCCATGACGTGTTTTCTTGGTCTTATGAGGAAATGCTAGGCATAGATCCAAGAATCGTTGAACATGAAATCATGACATATCCTGATGCTAAGCCAGTCCGAAAGAAGCTTCGTCCAATCAATCCTAGGAAAGAAGCAGCTATTAAGGCTGAAGTAAAGAAACTACTCCAAGATGGTTTCATCTACCCCATTCAATTGACTCAATGGGTGTCAAATCCCATTCCAGTCAACAAAAAATAGGGTATGATTCACATATGTACGGACTTCCATGATTTTAACAAGGCCTGTCCAAAGGATAATTTCCCCACACCATTTATTGACCAGGTAGTCAATGAATGCACAACTTGTGAAGCATTTTCTTTCATGGATGGTTTTTAGGGATACAATCAGATACAGATCAAGCCCAAAGACCAACACAAAATTGATTTCATCTGTCTATGGGGTACATTCACTTATCGGAAGATGTCCTTTGGTCTGAAAAATGTTGGAGCTACATTTCAGCGGGCTATGTCTTTTGCTTTCCACGACCTTAAACACATAGTCGAGGCTTATCTTGATTATTTAGCATCACCATCTCGCAAGAGAGATGATCATCCCACACACCTCAGACTTATCTTTGAGCGATGTTGCTACTACCAGATCTGCTTGAATCCAAAAAAATGCAATTTTTGCATCACATTAGGTCATCTACTTGGTTTCATACTTTTGACAATAGGGATCATGGTCGATCCTCTAAAGGTTGAGGTGATAGTTTAGTTACCTCCCCCAAGCACAATCCCTCAACTTCAAAGTTTACAGGGAAAAGAGAACCTTTTACGGCGTTTCATCATAAACTATGCTGAGATCACAAAGGTTTTCATGCGTTTATTGAAGAAGGGTGTTCCTTTCCATTGAGATGAAGCCGCTCGATACTATTTTGAAGCGTTGAAACATGTCCTCATGTCTACCCCTCTTCTTAGGCCACCTAATTATAAAAAATATTTCTTATTGTACTTGGCTGCTGTGGAGTCGACCATTGATATGGTCTTAGTTCAGGAAGATGATTTGCTCTCAGAATATGTGATTTATTGCCTGAGTGGAGGCTTCATTGGACCGGAACTCAATTATTCCCACATTGAAAAAATTGTGTTGGCAGTAGTTCATGCTGTCCAACGGTTTCGTCATTACATCTTGTTTTACAAGACCACTGCCATTGTTGTTGTGAATCCGCTTCAATACGTGTTGAAATGATAGGTAATTGGCGGAAAGATCAGTAGATGGATAGTTATCCTCCAGGAATTCGACTTGGATTTTGTTTCCATGAAATCCAAAAATTCGTTGGTCTTTACGGAACTCATTTCGTAACTTTCAGTCGAATTGGGTGATGTTATACTTGAAGAGTCGCGTATCAAAGGAGACATGTTTCCGATCATGTCTTCGGCCCTTGGTATGGAGATAAACTAGTCTATCTCCATGCTTTGAAGTTCCCTACCTCTGCTTCTCGTGATGAGCGTCGCCGTATATGCCATTAGGCCAAAAACTATCTCATACTGGAGGACACTCTGTATCGTCGAGGTGTAGATTGCATCCTTCCTCGGTGTCTCACCCATGAAAAAGAGAAAATTGTTCTTAACGATTTCCACATTGGAGCATGTGGAGGTCATTTGTCTGGGTTAGCAACAACCCAAAATATTCTACAAGCCGATTACCTTTGGCCGACATTAATCAAAGATTGTGTTGAATCGGTCAAGAAGTGCCAACTGTGTCAGATCTTCTCCTGGAAGATGATGGCACACCCCGCTCCCATGTTTCTTGTCATCACAGTTGGTCCCTTCACCAAGTGGGGGATTTATTATGCTACATGCAATCCTCCTTCCGCAAGGGGGCACCACTATATCATCGTAGTAGTAGAATACTTCACAAAGTGGGTCAAAGATATGCCAACGTTTAAATATGATGATGAGACCACAACTCTCTTTTTGTTTAACCAGATAATAGAAAGGTTCGACATCCCGAGAGAGATTGTCACTGACCATGGTAGTCACTTTCAGAACAAAATGATGTCCAATTTAACATCAAAGCTTGGGTTGAGGCAAAAATATTCATCACCCTAATACCCGCAAGTGAATGGTCAGGTGGAAGTTGTGAACAAAGCCCTTAAGACTATATTACAGTGAACGATCTATTCGGCCAGGTCAAATTGGCATTTGATGTTGTACTCGACATTATGGGCCTATCGAACGTCTGTTGAGACTGTAACTAGTTTCTCACCTTTTCAAATCGTTTACAGGCTGGAAGCAGTCTTTCCTATAGAGTGACAGATCCCCTCTCTAAAGTTGGAAATACAGTTATTGCCAGACACTTCACCACTTGAAGAGCGTTTATTATATAATGAGCAGCTCAATGAGGAGTGTCGAGATGCAGCCTTGGCTAATGAGGCTCACAAACATAAATTCAAGTGTCAGTATGATTGGTCCGTTCATCCTCGTATTTTCTCTGAAGGCGACCTTGTCCTAGTCTATGACCAAGATAAGGACCCCCTAGGGGCAGGCAAGTTCAAACCCATGTGGTTCGGACCTTTCATTGTGAAGGAGGTTCTAAGGAAGGGCACTTATCATCTAGTGGAATTTGAGGGAAATGCTTTGGCAGAGCCTATAAATGGGCTCTACTTCAATAAGTATTACTCATAGGTGGGTTTCCTTGGGTGACTTCTTGTAACATATGTATAGTCCTGTACATTCTATTTTTAGTTTTCATCTTTTTTCTTTATGGACGTGTTGTTTTTTATGTCATCTTTTTCACTCTGGAAGATGTCAAGTGAATCAGAGGTGTTTGGTGGGTTCGCGGATGACACTAGCCAACACACTCGGAGGCTTGCTTCTGCATCTTGGGTGATTTTCACACCTCAGGGCCAGTTGCTATCTTTAGGAGGTATCTGTTTAGGTGACGCCACAAACAATGTCACCGAATATAGTACAATCTTAGAGTTGCTTCATGACACCTTGTCGCATGGTATCTTTCACCTCCAGGTCTACTTAGATGCTCAGCTAGTTGTGTCTCAGTTAAATGGGGTTTACCATGTTTATGATCCTACACTACATCGATGGTTCCTTAGGGTACGTCTCTTATAATGAATTTTTGATTACAATGCATATATCCATGTTCCTAGGAGATTGAATCAAATCTAAGATAATCTAGCTAATCATGTATTAGATTGGCATATTGCACACATGTAAGAAAAATAACACATACGCACATGTAAATACATTTGTAAAATAGATGTAATCCATAAGACATAAAAAAGATGAAAAATATCCATATATATATAAAAAAATATCAGAGTACAAGGGTGGGTGCAAGTGCCTCAAAAATATGTCCAGTTAGAGTCATGGGGCTTATTCCCTCCAAAATATACAAAAGGTGCTCTTAGCACATAAGTAGTCTATCCTAGCTAAGGGCGGGGCCTGTTGGCCTTGTCGTAGTGAACAACAGTGTTCGCCAAATGCTGAAAGAGCTGGACCCAAGTCCGTGGTACCCCAACTACATGAGGTTGCATCGACGGTGGGATATCCTTGATCTCCTCCATAGGGACTGTATGAGTGAGCACGGTAAGGTTCCGCTCTACCCGTCTTAATACTCTCTCAGCCTCTCTGGCTGGAGGCCCCCCTACTGTTGATGCTGGTCCGGTGGCTTCAGCTGGTCATGCCTCTGGTCAAGGAGGCCACCTAGTCCATGAGAAGTTTGTTGGATGCACTGGTCCCACATTTGTACATAATAGATCCATAAGTGTCAGATACTATGGTATACAAAAAAAAATGGTATATATGAAAAGACATAAAAATTAAATAAATTTGAAAAGAAAACTTACCCATCTCTCCTCTCTCCGCTCTGGGAGGTACAAGCATGTCAAGATCTTTGGAAAAGTTAATCCTGGCATAGGGGTAGTCCCATATTGTCAAAATATGTCGTGACCACCAGTGAAAAAAAATTTCATCAAAGGCCTCGATGGTCCTCTCCCCACCCTGTCGCGGCAACATCACCTCCCATCTGCATAGCACTGGGAGAGTGTCCTCGTGCCCTCGTATAGTCTCTTGAGGACTAAGGCTGGGTACCCTCTCGAAGGAAAAGGAGCACAAAACATTCCCAAACCTGAAGTTATGGTGCTCCCGTATCCGACACTGTCAGTTGTCTCTTCATGCGATCCAGCATGGTGGTACTCCAGTTGAAAATCTGTGCATTTAAGCACTATACTTCCCAATGCATGTGTGCTCGAGAAGCCTGATGTAAAGCTACAGATCCAGTGATCCACCCAATAAGTAGAATTATCTCTTTGAGTGACAGGTTGCTGATATTATTAATAGGCACCTGAAAACCTACTTTCTCAGTACCAACCTCGCAATGGAGTCCAATCGACTCCTCGATGTTGTGTGGCCTCAGGGTAAAAGTGCGCAAATTGACTAGATCCCCTCTCCTCAAGAGACCAGTCATAAAGTAAATTTCCTCAGCCATTGGATTCAACGACTGGCCCTCGAGCATGAATGCCTCTGCATCAGGATGCCAGTAATCTATCAATGCATTTAGAAACCTAGGTTGTGCCCTCATAAATGGACACTGGAAGAACTTTAGCAACCTGCATTGTGACAAAACAATGATAGAAGTAGGGTCCTCGGAGACCAAAAAATCAATTTCATCATGCTCCCTCTCTCTCCAATGCACATACAACGTACATGTAGGGCCAACTTCTTTAAAGGTCATCCCCCCCCCAAAAAAAAAGCATAATAAATGCAAAAAAGGAAGATGGAAATGCAAGGGAGGTTAGTATGTACTTACTTGGTCCAAACGGAAGTTCGTTTCATCCACTAAAACTCCTGGAATCAACTATTTCGGCATAGGGGTGTTTTTTTACTTTTGGTCAATTCTCAAATTACAATGGTGATAATGAGCTATGAGCATTCTATTTATAGACTTTTTGCCCCTTTTGTCATTTTTTAGACCCTTTTGCCATTCTTTCTAGCTTGAAAATCGTTTACAATGGTTCTTGAGTTTCTTAGGGGATGTTACGATAAGTGTTACTTTGGGTATTGGAAAGTTTTTTGAGAGTTGGGTCAATTTTAAATGTCTTTTGGTAATAAGTCATTTTTTCAACTTTGTGCATGTAAGATAGGATTCGACCTTCACTTGTTGCACCTCGTTGTATTTTTCACTTTTCCATAGGATCGATCCCACTGAATTTCGACTTAGAACCCTTAATTTTTCTCTAAAAGTATCGTAATTTAGTGGTAGAGCCTACCTGTACATGGATGCCCTAGATAGATCCTGGCTGCATTTTGGTGTCCATGTCGTCACTAATGATTATAAGCTCGGGAGTCCTTATTAGTTTTTCTTGATTACGAGTATGAGCCTCATTTGCATTGATTCATTATCACTCTTGACCTCACCCTCGGGACTCCCAAAACACAACGGGTCTTCTTTTAAGCCCTTTTTAGACCCTCTAAACATGAAAAGATCATCGAGCGATCTTATTGACCTTCACGCTCACTAAACTTAAATTTGAAGGGACATATGTCCAGCGGTATTTTACCCCTTTTTTGGTTTGGATGGTCAAAAGTACGAACAAAGGTATACTCTAGGAGCCTCGGTTCTCTAGAAGAATATTCTCAGGTATAGATTTAACCCTTATTCGGGCCTGAGGGACTAAATCTATGAAAAAGGAACCCCCACAGAGTCCATAATTAAGCTCTTTCAGACTCCCTAAAATTGAAAAGATAGTCGAATGACCTTGTTTTTTCACACTCATTAAATTGGTCCAGAAGAACATCCCTTATGTAGTCCATAGTTAAGATCTTTTCAGACTCCTTAAAAATGAAAAGATTGTCGAGTGATATTATCTTTGTCAGACTCGTTAAAATGATTTTGAATAGAGGTCTGTTTGGTGCTAGTTTACCCATTTTTCAAACCGACTAGACTAACTTCGAAAAAGGTACCCCAGTGGAGTCTCCTTTTACGTTTTTTCAAACTCTCTAAAAATGAAAAACCGTCGATCTTACCTTCTTTGGGCTCTTTAAAATCACATCAAAGGACATTATCATTGTGTCGTATTAATCAAATTTTCATTCCTGCATCTTTGGCCTAATGCCGGCTCCATGTTTCTCTCAATTGAACCATCTGCTTTTCCTCTGTGTCTTGACACCTTGACCCATGGAGGATTTTTGCTGAGTATCCTTTTCCTTCATATGTCCCCTTGCTCTGAGAATCAATGTGTTCCTTGCGCTTGGAGCTAGTATGTCTGCGACACTCAATCCTCCTTTGTAATGTAGCATTCTTTATTCCTTTTCAAACTTTCCAAGATTATTGAAAAAGACAAAAAAATCAAATATACCCCAAAAATAGGACGTGAAAAGTATTTTCTTTTTGTTGACAGCACAATGAGTCTCCCTTGGAAAAAGCACATCCTTTTGTTTGTTCGTCAAGCTCTAGGATTCAATATGAACTTAGGAATTTTTTCTTGCTACATAGAGATGTGTCCTCCTCCATTTGGTTACCCTTCTAAACATTTGTAGAGCTCGCGTTGCCTCCTGCATCATGAACTTGTGTCAATGCCATGCTCCCTGAGTCTCATCTTTTGTCATTCTTTTGTCCAACAAAAGTCTTAATAAACTTGAGTTGGCCCTTCTATAGTTTGTCTCTTGTCCTCATGCCCAACAACCGCTAAACACCAATCAAGTCCTTGCTCAAAATCAATGAAGTTCTATGCCTGATCATCAATATCCTCTCCTATCTTCTCGACAAGTCGTCGAAGACCTCTGGGTAGTGAAGTCTTATACTCATATTACACTCCTACCCGAGTTTTGGAGATTTTGAAGTTGTTTCTCGAGCTATGAAGACCTCATCTCCAGCCATTGGGCATCATTAGCTTCTTGAAGATGGATACTATACATGTATATATTTTTATTTTTGAGATGTATATGCGTTGTGTATTGCTCGCAGATACACTTTATATAGTTATATGACATGGATATGCAGTGTATTTGATTAGCAGCCATGATTTTATTTCATCCCGAGCATGGGTATGCCTGCCTCAGTGAGACAATTTTTTATTTTTGCAGATGTCACCTCTTGAACTCCAGTCCCTGGGCTCACTCGTGTTGTATAGTGGTGAATATTTATAATGTATTAGGGGGCATCTGGTGTAACCCTAAATTGCACCAAACATGCATACCTGGAATCAGGCCATCTAAACTTGCTATCTTTTCCAAGCCATCACTGAACAACTCTTCTAAAATCCATTGTTTTGAAGGTGTACATGCCCTACATGATTACTTCCCATGTACACACGGTTCTGAGACACTACAACCCGCGTACGCTCATAGAATATCGAGAAAAAATGAAATTTTCATAGGATACTAGTTTCTGATCCATTACTTAACTGTTTGAACACCCATAGCCAGTTACCCCAACCGTTACTATCCCTTTTGGCCTATAAAATAAGGGTTTTGGGTCCCATTGCAAAGATAAGCAAGAGAGAAAAAAAACTCTGCCCATTTTATCAATCCCCCTTTGCCCCAATTGAAAATCCCTTACCATTTCCCTAAGTGAGAACTGGAGAGGAGAAGAAGATGTTGAAGCAATTGGTGCATGGTGAAGAGGAGCCCAGGACCAAGTTTTAGGAGCAGTGTTGATATCATGTTGTAAGTGGATTTTGTGAGATTAATATAAAGAAGTACCTTTTTCGTCCCGCCAAATGACATCTTAAACTTATATGATTTGTTTACATTTCTTGTTTATGATGTCTAACCCACTAATCCGTATGTAGAATGCATGCTTGTAGTTTCTTTTTTGTCTTTTGATGAATGCAGGTCAGACTTGTGAGGAGATTTGCAGTCAGGAAACAACCAAGTGCAATGGGATCGACACTGGACACAACGTTTAAGGTAGGCCTACCAGATCCCTTTCTCTTTTCTTTTACATATGATTGTGAGGTAATGTTGGGATAGTGATAGAAATTATAATACTTTAGATGGTTAGCTCTACCTATACTTTAGACCCTTTGTGTACTCAGTAGAGGGGTTTTCCCGCTATAGTAGGACCATATACATATCGAAGAAAAGAATGTTGAGGTGGTTCTTGCAAGAATTTTTTTCCCTGAAACAGAAATTGCAATACTGAATTTGTATGTTGCTCCCCATGAAACATTCTCTAACATAGTAGATGTTATTTCCAATGCATTGGACCATTTCCATCTTAAGGGACCCATTGTGCTTGTAGGAGACTTCAATATTGACATGCTACAAAATAATGCCAAAATAAAAGAATTGGAAAACTACATGTGCAAATACAATCTCCGTTTTCTTTTGAACAACACAAGCCATCTGCAAAACACAATTATTGACCATGTGTGGTCGAATGTGCCCATTCCTCAATAGAAAATGTTTATATTAGACACATATTGGCCTAATCACAATACAATTGGTATTGCACTTGAATTATGATATATACATCAAACATATTGCAAGGTCATATTTCTATGTTTCAAAGCATATCTATATAGTTTGTTGCAAAAAATAAAAATAAAAAAATTATCCAACTTCTTAGTTTTCCCTGATTTGTACACATACTGGTCTGGTCACCATACAGTTGGTGTTGCACTTGAATTATGAAATATACACTATGCATATTGCATAATCATGTTTGTATGCTTCAAACCATATCTGTCTATCTTGTTACAGAAAATCAAGATATCCAACTTCTTAGTTTTCCCTAGTTTGTGATTGTTGTTGGTCACACTTTTTTTTTGTGCAATATATATATATATATACACACAAAAAAAATAAAAATAAAACTTGAATGAACTTTAAAAAAAAAAGGTACATTCTCCTAAAAATATATGTTACTCTATTCATCTTATTCTATTTTTTTTAGTATATGTACATAGTACTTGCCTTTTTCCTTACATCTTAACTTATGTTCATATCCATTTTCTTTTGTGCTTTTGTTCATAGAAACAAATAGGAAAAATAGACACCGTAAAGAACTCCTAACCAGGAATTTAGAGGAATCCATGCAAAGGTGTGTTTTTTCTGCCCGCGTTCCATATTCAAATATTTTTTCGTTTACTCTGTTTGTATTTGTTGAACTAGTTTGCACCTTTTTTTTTTTTTTGCCTCCTTTGGCCTCCATATCTTCCTTTGCATTGACTTGTCTTCGTGTGTGTAATACATATTCAATCTTTAGCATGCCAGTCCTAGAGTCTGTCTATCAATTTGTATATCGCGGAACTCCGAATGTTGTTTGAAGGACACAAAATAATAGAAGTGCAATGCTGAACCAACCAACCCGCAAGTCCATTTTTCAATTTGTATATCATGCAAATCTGGGTGCTATTTGCAGGACATGAAACATTAGAGGCCCAATTTAGAGACCGACAGCTCGCAAGTCCGTGATCCAAAAAAGGGGCTAAGTATGGAATAAGGGATCTATACATGCTCTATAAAATGTCACATCCATACTTTATAAAAGTACATATTAAGTATGTATTTCTTGTTTCTCGGAGCCCACCAACCCTGGAGTTCATCTGTCAATTTCTATATTGCGGAACTCAATAGAAGTACAATGTTGAGCAAGCCAGCCCATAATTTTGCTTGTCAATTTGTATATCGCGTAACTCTTGGTGTTATTTGCAGGACATGGAACAATAAAGGTCCAATTTAGAGTCTGCCATCCCACAAGTCCGTGATCCAATAGAAGTGCAATGTTAAGCCAGGCAACCTGCAAGTCTGCTTGTCAATTTGTATATTGGGCAACTCTGGGTGCTATTTGCATGAAACAAAACATTAGAGGCCCAATTTAGAGCCCGCAAGTCCGCGATCCAAAATAAGTGTCTAAGTATGGCATAAGGGATCTATACATGCTCTATAAAATGTCATGTTTGTACCTTATAAAAGTACATATTTAGTGTGTGTTGCTCATTTCTCTGAGCCTGCCAGCCCTAGAGTCCGTCTGCCAATCTGTATATCGCATAACGCAATAGAAGTACAATGTTGAGCCAACCAACCCGCAAGTCTTCTTATCAATTTGTATATCATGGAATTCTGGGTGCTATTTGTAAGGAACATAACATTAGAGGCTTGTTTTTTAACCTGCCAACCAGAGAACTCGTGATCCAAAAAGCGTACATGATCTAAAATCTCAGCCAACTTGCAAGTCCACTTGTCAATTTGTGTATCGTGGAATTCTAGGTGTTGTTTGTAGGACATTGAACAATAGAGGCCTATTTTTTTAGCCCGCCAGCCCAAGAACCCATGATTCACAAAGTGGCCAAGTATTGAATGCGATATCCGTACATGCTCTATAAAATCTAATGTCCATACTTTAGAAAGGTACATATTTCATTTTCCCTAGTTTGTACACATACTTCTCTAGTTTTCATACTTCGTGAATTTTATGGCCATAGGTTCCTTTCTGGGCACCATCCAGCTCTCATGCCCCATGTGCATGGTATACATCTTGCGCCTGAAACTTCAATGATCTAAAATTGGACCCCGGACTCGAAGCTTGCAACTCATTTGATAATTTTCTTTAATTAAATTGTACAATATCAATATTTAATATTAATAATTTAGTACTTGAAAATAATGTTTTTAGATAATGTTAGATATATAACACATATATTATATGTTATACATGTAGACAATAGCAATCTTGAGCTCGCCAGTACTGGACTCTGTCTGTCAATTTTTATATCACGGAACGCCCAGTGCTACTTGGAGGACACAAAACAATAGAAGTTCAATGTTGAATGAGCCAGCCGGAAGTCCGCCTGTCAATTTTATATCGTGGAACTCTAGCTGCTATTTGTAGGACACAAAACAATAGAGGCCCAATTTTCAGCCCGAGAACCTATTAATCCCTAATATTGGCTCATTACCCCTTAATTAGGGCATATTACATTAGTAATGTTATTGTATTTATGTCATATCTATTCCCTTAGTTGTAATTATGCCTCCTAGTCTCCTATATATACCAAGGAGACATTTTCATTTGGATTCATCTTGTACTTGAACATTTATGTGGGGTTAAAGGAGGTTGCCCCCTCGAAGAGGATTATTATCTAAAACTATGTCTTTTTCAAGGCGTTGATTACTTATTCTGAGGTTTTTCTATGCTATATTGATATTTGGTTTTTAACATATGGTATCAGATCTCAAGGCCTTGGGGTTTCGTTGCTACATCTGAGACACCTTGGCATTTTTGCTATAACTTTTTTTATACAATGTTTCAGAAGAAATGGATTGGATGATATTTAGTAGATAGATCAAGGTATGTTGGGTTAAAATATCATCTCCTGATGCCTTATAATTTCTGAGATACAACATGGGAAAGATAGGGTTCTGGAATCATCCTGAACCGAGTCATTGCATAATTTTCGCTATAACATTTTTTTTGTAACGTTTCAAACTCTTAATTCAAGGGGATATTCATAGAAATTAGTAAGGTATATGCGGTAAAAATTTCAGCTTCTGATTCATCTTACATTTGTAGATACACCTTGTGGAAGATAGGGTATCTGACTAGTCCTATTGACTAGTCTCAAGAAGGTGTTCCAAGTAAAAAAATCATAACTTCTTCCTATATTATCAAAATTGAGTGAGACTGGTTTCATTGGATAGTGGACAGTCTGTAGTATTTCTGGTATGAGTTTCAAAATTTTATATCAATTAGTTTGTGCGGGGCACACTATACAGGTGAGATCTCCTGGAAAGGCCAAAAATCAGCAAGTTGTGGGGAAGTTACCATAAATTCCACTTGGCACATCCAATTTTGATAAGACCTATGGAATTGTAGAGAAGAAATATCAGAGAACTACATAAAAGAAATTTTCATACCCAGAAGGGCCAAAAATTGGGAGATAAAACAAAAGAAAGATTGTCTAGCAAAATCACCCCAAAATCAAGGTTCAAAAGTGATACTTGGCCAACATGCCACCCAAAAAGGGAAATTCTACACAAAATAAGCCTCCAGACAATCCTACTTGGACTGTTGATGAAGGTGAAGAAATCCGTAGGGACATACATGATTTACAAAAGAATATAGTAACAAAATATGAACTACAAGAGATGGAAGCTAAGTTGGAGGCAATAAATATTAAGATGGATGGTTTAAAAGAGGAGATCATGGAAGTATTGAAAAATTTCATAACAGAGAAGACATCTGAAAGTGAAAATGCATCCCATGAAATTCATGATGGGGACACAAGGAAGGTGAGTCAAGAATGGAGAAACTCCAACTTTGGGTTGAAGACCAACCATGTTCCTAAGATCGATATGAGGAATTTTGATGGCAAGGACCCAATCACATGGATACTTCATATGGAGCAATTGTTTGATCTACATAATGTGCCACATACACAAAAGGTATGAATTTCTTCTTTATATTTAGAACCCAATCAATTTGTATGGTATCGATGGCTTTGTTCTCACAAATCACTTGTCACTTGGACAATTTTCATGAAAGAAATGATAGCACACTATGAGGATACAAGGAGCAATACCTTCTTTAGCAAATTGATAAATCTCATGTAAAAGAGTTTAGTTACCGAGCAAATTGAGAACTTCCAAAGATTGAATATAAAGGTAACAAATATTCCAAATGAGCACTTGATTGATGTATTCATAGGAACTTTAAAGGATAACATTCAACATGAGGTTCGCCTTTGGGAACCCAAATCATTGGAGAATGCATTTAA
>ML778592.1:705809-719555 GCA_009831015.1 Picea engelmannii | reverse complement strand
CTCAACCTACAAGGTTGACACCTCAACAATTGGAGGAAAGAAAAGAAAAAGGTTTATGCTTTAATTGTGACAACAAGTATAGTAAGGAACATAAGTGTGGTGAGAAGAAATTATTCTACATAGATTGTGAAGAGGAAGAAGAAGAAGAACAAGAACCATCTCAAGATGAAAACGTAGAAGCAATTTCATCTGGAGAGTTGACTCCCACGATATTGTGTAATGCATTGGTTGGAATTAGCACTCCTCAAACCCTCAAGATCGAAGGATACATCAAAAATAAAAAGGTAATAGTCCTAATTGATTCTGGAAGTACTCATAATTTCATTCACTATAAATTATCCAAAGCTCTCAATTGCTTTGTATATCCAGTGCGAGAGTTTCAAGTAATGATTGCAGATGGAGGAACTATCAATTGCTCAGGAAAATGCAATAAGATCAATCTTACTATGGGGGGATATGTAATGAATAGTCCAATGATTTCTATACCCATGGGTGGTGCGGATGTTGTACTAGGAATCCAATGGTTACAATCATTAGGAAAAATGGATTTTAATTTTCAAGAACTTTTCATGAAATTTTCATTGGAAGAAAACGAAATTGAGTTAAGAGGTATCACAGGGAAACCCGGTAAGGTGATAATCTCTAATGGCATGACAAAATTATTGAAAAAGGGGCCTCGAGGCGTTATTGCACAACTATGCTCACTATATGTTCAAACATCTAATCCATCCATTCCTCAAGATCTCCAAGGGATCATTGATAAGCATTCCAAAGTATTTGAAGATATTCCCAAAGGTCTTCCACCCACTCGAAATCATGATCACGAAATTCACCTAATTCCTTGGAGTGTTTCTCCTAACATCAGACCATACATATACCCTTACGCCTAGAAGAGTGAAATTGAGTGCATGATTGAATAAATGTTAGAGGTTGGCATTATTAGACCTAGCCAGAGTTCTTCCTCTACACCAGTGGTAATGGTATTCAATAAAGATAGCTCATGGCGTATGTGTCCAGATTATAGAAGGCTCAACAATATCACTATTAAAGATAAGTTTCCCATTCTTGTCATTGATGAATTGTTAGATGAACGACATGGAGAAATCTATTTCATAAAATCGGATCTTCGTTTAGGGTATCATCATATTAGAATGAAGGAAGAAGATATCCCAAAAACAACATTCTGAACTGATGAAGGCCATTATGAATTTTTGGTCATGCCTTTTGGCCTTACAAATGCACCTTCCACATTCCAAGGGTTGATGAATTCCATTTTCAAGCCCTTCCTTCAAAAATTTGTGTTAATATTTTTTGGTGATATACTAATCTATAGAAAGTCTTGGGAGTATCATGTGCGACATGTTGACAAGGTGCTACAACTACTAAAGGAGCAACAACTATATTCCAAACCTTCAAAATGTTTCTTTGGAGTGAAGGAGGTAGAGTATTTGAATCATATTCTATATCATGAAGGTGTCAAGGTAGACCCTAACAATATTAAGGCCATGATGGACTGGCTAATTCCCAAAACATCGAAGAATCTTAGAGGATTTTTGGGTTTGACAGGTTACTACCACAAGTTTGTTCGACACTATGGAAGAATAGTAGCACCTTTAATGGAACTAACTAAGAAGGATGCATTTTCATGGACTCCAGAGGAAACTAAATCTTTTGAACAACTTAAAGAGATGTGCAAAGCTCCTATCTTGACCACTCTAGACTTCACAAAAACCTTTATTGTGGAATGTGATGCCTCGGGAAATGGAATTGGTTCTATCCTAATGCAAGAAGGAAGGCCCTTGGATTTTGAAAGTCGGCAACTCAAAGGAAAGGACTTACACAAACCCATTTATGAGAAGGAAATGATGGCAATACTACATGCATTGAAGAAATGGAGTCCTTACCTAATAGGTAGGCACTTCAAGGTCAAAACAGATCATGATAGTCTTAAATACTTCTTGGAACAAAGACTATTTTTAGAAGAACAACAAAAATGGGTAACCAAGACGTTGGGTTATGATTTTGAAATCGTCTATACAGAGGGGAAGAAAAATGTTGTGGAAGATGCACTCTCAAGAAAGGATGAATATGTTGAGGCCTTTCTCTGTGCTATCTCGATCATCAACCCAATTAGATAATAGAAGAAAGGGATGAATGGAAGAATGACGAAAAAGTGTGGAATCTCATTCAAAAATTGTAGCAGGATTCCAGTGCATCTGCCATCAGATACATTTAGATGGAAAAAATGATTCAGTATGGTACAAAGATTGCTTATGTTTGTGTAAGAACTCCCAACTCAAACAAAAGGTACTATTGGAATTGCACACCTCTCCAGTAGGACGGAGCTCGGGATTTTTGAAAACCTACCATAGAGTCATGAAGGATTTTTTTTGGGATGGCCTTAAAACTGATGTTCAAAGGTTTGTGGCAGAATGTTTGGTTTTCCAACAAAATAAAGTGGAAAAAATTAAGACCTCGGGTCTTTTAAAACCATTAGCCATCCCAAGTCAATGCTGGGAGGAGGTTTCCATGGATTTCATCACATGTTTACCAAAGTCTAAAGGAAAGAGTGTCATCATGGTGATTGTTGATCGACTGACCAAGTACACACACTTTTGTGCACTCTCTCATCCCTTCAAAGCTAGTACAGTTGCCACCGCATTCATGGAGATAGTTCAAAAGCTACATGGCAGCCCAAACATTATTATAAGTGACAGAGATCCCATCTTCACTGGACATTTCTGGACAGAATTATTTTCTTGTTTGGGTACTCAATTGGCTCATAGCTCATCCTATCATCCTCAATCTGATGGACAAATCGAGATAGTGAACAAATGTCTGGAAGGCTACCTTCATTTCTTTGTCTCTGATAAAAAAACACAATGGTTCAAATGGTTACCCTTGGCAGAATGGTGGTATAACACTTTATTTCATACTGCAACAAAAATGACACCATTTATGGAACTCTATGGATACCACCCTCCTTCCATCACTTCTTCTCTAAAAGAAAAATCTGAGGTTCAAGCAGTGGAAGATCACATCGAGCATCAACAACAAGTTCTCCAAATCTTAAAGGAAAGCCTGACCATGGCACAAAATCGCATGAAACAACAAGTAGATCAACATCGTAGTGAAATAAGTTTTGAAGTAGTGGATTGGGTGTTTTTAAGACTATAACCATACAAACAGATGTCCCTCAAGCAAGCCAAGAAGGATAATAAATTATCACCAAAGTACTATGGCCCTTATAAGGTGTTGCAAAAGATTGGTACTATGGAATTCAAATTGGAGTTGCCTGCATCTTCCTGAGTACACCCATTTTTCCATGTTTCATGCTTAAAGAAGGTTATAGGCGACAAGATCCCAGTTCAAACTATATTTCCAGAACATGACAAGGAAGAAAAAATCATATTGGAGCCAGAAGCCATCACTGACACAAGAATTCGTCAGTTGAGGAATAGATCCATTTTAGAGTATCTCATTAAATGGAGGAAACTACCGGCTGAAGATTCCACTTGGGAAGATGAGTCTTTTATACAGAATCATCCAAAGTTACTCAAGCGTTGTGGGCAACACTTGTCTCAAGGGGAGGGGCATGTTAAGCCCTAATATTGGCTCATTACTCCTTAATTGGGGCATATTACATTAGTAATTTTATTTTATTTATGTCGGCTTTATTCCATTAGTTATAATTATACCTAATAGTCTTCTATATATACCAAGGAGACATTTTCATTTGGATTCATCTTGTACTTGAACATTTATGTGGGGTAAGAAGAGGTTTCCCCCTCGAAGAGGCTTATTATCTGCAATTATCTCTTTTTCAAGGCGTTGAGTACTTATTCTGAGGTTTTTCTATGCTATATTGATATTTGGTTCTTAACAGAACCCTCTATCGAAAAAGAGGCTAAGTATGGAATAAGGGATTCGTACATGCTCTATAAAATCTCATATCCATACTGTATAAAATTACATAATTAGTATGGATTACTCGTTCCTCCGAAAATTTCTACATCCAGAAGTTGCAGACACATGTGTTCAAATTTCCACTTACTTTTATATCGCCAGTCCGACCGTCTGCTTGCCCATTTCATATTATACATATTACTTGTAATATGTATTACATATTACATGTAATATGTAATACATATTGATACTTCAGCCTGCCATTCCTAGAGTCCTTCTGTCAATTTGTATATCATGGAACTCTGGGTGTTGTTCAGAGGATATAGACCAATAGAAGTGAAATGTTGAGCCAACCAGACAACAAATCCACTTCTCAATTTGTATATCGCGCAACCATGGGTGTTGTTTGCAGCACAAATAACAATATAGTCCCAATTTTGAGCCTGCCAGCCTGAGAACCCGCGATCCAAAAAGTGGATATTTTGAGCCTACCAGCCCGATAACCCGCGATACATATTACACGTAATGTGTGATACATATTCAACCTTGAGCCTGCCAGTCCTAGAATTTGTCTGTCAATTTGTATATCGCAGAACTCCGAATGTTATTTGGAGAACACAAGACAATAGAAGTGCAATGTTGAGCTAGCCAGCCAGCAAGTCTGCGCTCCAAAAAAGTGTCCAAGTATGGAATAAGGGATCTGTACATTCTCTATTAAATGTCATGTCCATACTTTATAGAAGTACATATTTAATATGTATTGCTCGTTTCTAGGAGGCCGCTAATGCTGGAGTTCATCTGTCATTTTATATATCGTGGAACTCAATATAAGTACAATGTTGAGCCAACCATCCTGGAAGTTCGCTTTTCAATTTGTATATCATGGAATTCTGGGTGCTATTTGTAAGGCACAAGACCATGGAGGCCTGTTTTTTAGCGCGCCAGCCCGAGAACCCATGATCCAAAAAGTCTACATGCTCTATAAAATCTCATCCAGCCCGGAAGTCCACCTGTCAATTTGTATATCACGAAACTCTGGGTGATATTTGAAGGACATGGAAAAATAGAGACATATTTTTTTAGCCTACCAGCCCAAAAATCCGCGGTCCACAAAGTGGCCAAGTATGGAATGTGATATCCATACATGCTCTATAAAATATCATGTCCATACTTTATAAAGGTACATATTTAGTTTTCCCTGGTTTTTACACATACTGCTCTGGTCACCACACAATTGGCGCTACACATGAATTATGAAATATACACCACAAGTCCGACCAACCACTTTCGTTTCCTTAGCCAATTTTATTCCCGCGGGTTCCCGGCTAGGCGTTATCGAACTCTCATTCCCCATATTCCGAGTGTACATCTTACATCCAAAACTTGTGTAATCCATGTCTATGCTCGCGGGTTCCCAGACGACGGAGTAGTAGATTTCATGTCCATCTATATCTCTACATCACAAGTCCAACTAACTGCCATTTGTTTTCATAGTTCACGACTTTTATGGCCGCAGGTTCCTTTGTGGGCACCATCCAACTCTCGTGCCCCATGTTCGTGGTATACATCTTGCGTCTGAAACTTCGATGATCGACAATTGGACCCAGACTCGAAGTTTGCAACTGATTTGATAATTTTGTTTAATTAAATTGTACAATATCAATATTTAATATTAATAATTTAGTACTTGAAAATAATGTTTTTAGATAATGTTAGATATATAACATATATGTTATATGTTATANATACTGCTCTGGTCACCACACAATTGGCGCTACACATGAATTATGAAATATACACCACAAGTCCGACCAACCACTTTCGTTTCCTTAGCCAATTTTATTCCCGCGGGTTCCCGGCTAGGCGTTATCGAACTCTCATTCCCCATGTTCCGAGTGTACATCTTACATCCAAAACTTGTGTAATCCATGTCTATGCTCGCGGGTTCCCAGACGACGGAGTAGTAGATTTCATGTCCATCTATATCTCTACATCACGAGTCCAACTAACTGCCATTTGTTTTCATAGTTCACGACTTTTATGGCCGCAGGTTCCTTTGTGGGCACCATCCAACTCTCATGCCCCATTTTCGTGGTATACATATTGCGTCTGAAACTTCGATGATCGAAAATTGTACCCAGACTCGAAGTTTGCAACTGATTTGATAATTTTGTTTAATTAAATTGTACAATATCAATATTTAATATTAATAATTTAGTACTTGAAAATAATGTTTTTAGATAATGTTAGATATATAACATATATGTTATATGTTATACATGTAGACAATCACAATCTTGAGCCGGTTAGTCATGGATTCCATCTATCAATTTGTATATTGCGGAACTCTGGGTGCTATTTGTAGGACACAGAACAACAGAGGCCCAATTTTGAGCCCGCTAGCCCGAGAACCCATGATAAAAACAATGGCTAAGTATGGAATGAGGGATCTGTACATACTTTATAAAGGTACATATTTAGTTTTCCCTGGTTTGTACACATACTGGTCTGGTCACCACCTAGTTGGTGTTGCATATGAATTATGAAATATACACCATGAGTCTGACCCAACGCTTTCATTTCCAATCCTTCCATACTTTATAAAGGTACATATTTAGTTTTCCCTGGTTTGTACACATACTGGTCTAGTCACCACACAGTTAGTGTTGCACATGAATTATGAAATATACACCACGAGTCCGACCGAGAGCTTTCATTTCCTTAGCCAATTTTATGGTCGCGGGTTCTCGGCTACTCATTATCGAACTCTCATTCCCCGTGTTCCAAGTGTACATCTTGCATCCAAAACTTGGGTAATCCATGTCTATGCTCACGGGTTCCCAGATGGCGAAGTGGCAGATTTCATGTCCATCTATATCACTACATCAAGAGTCCAACCAACCTCCATTTTTTTTCATTGTTCGAAAATTTTATGGTTGTGGATTCCTTTATGGGCACCATCCATCTTTCATGCCCCATGTGCGCGGTATACATCTTTTGCCTAAAACTTCGGTAATCTACAATAGGACCCAGACTCGAAGCTCACGACTCATTTGACAATTTTGTTGAATTAAATTGTACAATATCAATATTTAATATTCATAATTTACTACTTGAAAATAATGTTTTTAGATAATGTTAAATATATAACATATATGTTATATGTTATACATGTAGACAATCGCAATCTTGAGCTCGTCGATCTAGAGTTCATCTGTCAAGTTGTATATTGTGGAACTATGGGTGCTAATTGTAGGACACGAAACAATAGAGGCCCAATTTTGAGCATGCCAGCCTGAGAACCCATGATCCATCTATATCTCTACATCACGAGTCTAAGCAACCGCCATTCATTTTCATAGTTCATGAATTTTATGGTCGCGGGTTATTTTGTGGGTGCTATCCATCTCCCATGCCCCGTGTGTGCGATATATATCTTGTGCTGAAACTTCGGTCATCTACAATTGGATCCGGACTCGAGGCTCGAGGCTTGCGATATACAATTGGACCCACTAGTCCTGGAGTTTGTCTGTCAATTTGTATATCGTGTAACTTTGGGTGCTATTTGTAGGACACGGAACAATAGAGGCCCAATTTTTAGCCCGCCATCCCGAGAACCCACGATCCAAAAAGTAGCTAAGTATGGAAGTCCATCTGTAAATTTGTATATGGTGGAACTCCGAGTGTTGTTTGGAGGACGTGGACAAATAGAAGTGCAATGTTCAGAAAAAGTAAAAAAATATTACTCATGCAATTTCATCATTGGACACTCACCTGTCCTCATTATCTCTTGTAAACTTATTTTGAAGCCCTTCTGACCACTTTTCAGACATGGCCATTCCTTACTTGTTTTCTCTTCCCCATCTCCATCACCTTCGCATCTGTCTATAATAAAAAATAATGTTTATATATGTGTGTGTGTGTGTGTGTTTCTTATTTCTAAGCATTTAATGCTAACAGCTCATCATGCATGGACCATGTAAATTGTCAATGATGGACGAAAGGCTCGAGAAGATTTGCCATTAATTCACATTAAACCAATGTTTGTGGAGGATTTTGTTATCCCTTTTTAGTGTTAATTTAAAATACCATGGAATGTCATTCGCACATCGTCGGCTTGGTTCGTTCATGAAACCTCCAATCCTTAAATGTTCTTCATCGTAACTGCCACCTTCGCACTTATATGTATGCAATAATTAATCTTTACTTCTAACAACTCACCATACAACACGCATAGAGATTGTCATTAATGAGCGAAGAGCTCGAGGAGATTTTCCATTCGCACACATTTAACCAACATTTCCAGGGGGTTATATTAATCCCTCCATTTGTTCATTTCAAGCAATGTCTGGAGAAAACATACATTTTCATAAACTACTGGCAGTAGCTCGACAACAGTTCTGTAGAGATACAGTGAACATCTTCGGGCCTGAGGGATAGAACCCCCACAGTAATAAATCATCGCTCCAACGACCTGCCAAAGTAACAAAGAAACCCAAAGTTCTTCAAATGGATGAGGTTCATCCTAAAATTGATAGTTCTCACAAGCTTCCCATGCAGAAGAAGGGAAAAAGACTTGTAGGGCAGGCGAACGAGACCAAAATTGAGAGTGAGAACATGGAACTTGACACTAATCTGGATATCCTATTCTGCAACCTTGATCATCCGAGAGACGCAATTCACCATAGCTACCCAATGAACATAGTTGATACCAAATTTTTTTATGAAGATTAATCCTTCGTATTTTGGAGTGTTGTTTTAAAAAGTGAATCTAAAAAATTAATTACTAAAAAGAGAGATGTAAAAAATAAGAAAAGAAAACATCGTTCAAAAGTTGACCTTGCCAATTTGAAGCCGTCCCAAATCTTTGGACTTCATAGAGCAATCGAAGATGCTCTTCATGATTCCATTAGAGTCATTGAGGCCGATAATGCCAGACTAAAGGAACAGATCAAGGAATTAGAGGAATATTTGATTCTTATGCCATTTCTTAGCAGTCCTTTGGCAATAGCCATGCCTGCGACTCCCTGCACCCCTACAACAAAGCTAAAAGGCTCCTCCAACTTCCTTGCATCGTGTAGAGGACATGTGGAGAACAATTTCAAGAAAAGAATGGAACCGATTACTAAGGCCTGGGAAACATCACAAAATATCGATTCCTTGGGAAGGAGGGCACATAACTTGCTCAAACTTCTGCAGACGAATTTAAAAAATGAAGAAACTTTCAATTTTCACACAACAATCCATTTTTCCATTCATGTCAACAACATGACAGAGACGAAAATAAGATAACATGATCTCCCCTCCAAAAACTGGCTCACTCAATTAGAAGCATGTTGGAAAGAGAAGGTGAAGAACCTATATCTCATCGTCCAATCCTGTCAGCAAGCAATATCAAAGAAAGAAACATTATTCACAAAGCTCACCAAAATAGACTTAGCCTAAAGAATCAACAAGTTTCAGGACCCCAGCTTAATCATCAACTCATTGGTGTTAACCAAGCAAGCTTTCAATAAATAAGTTGATAATTTTAAGGTGTTGTCTTTAGAAAATTTTTATAGGATTTTTGAATATGATGAAGATCACGTGGACAACTGGCTATTCTGCTATTAGGTACAAAATCGAGACATTCATCAGGCTCTGTGCAATCTTTCTATTGATCTAAGTGAATTAGAAAATGAACTTTTTAGCATAAAAATCCGAAATGACATCAACGTAACCCCCTGAGAAGATCCATTGAAGAATTCGTTGAAATGAGCTTGAAGCAGGTCGCCAATGAAAGCCAACAGAAAAACGCATCAACAAGAAAATAACAAAATACTTATATGTACCATCGCTATAAGTCCTTTTTTTATCAATTTGGTTATTCAAGCGGGTCGACGACGAAAGCCAATAGGAAAATGCATCAGCAAGCAAATAGAAAAAATAATTATATGTACCATCATTGTAAGTCTATATTGATCCTCCTTTGTTTATCAATCCAATCATTCTACCTTTACTGAATAGAAATATCTAGCCAAAGACTGATATCTTCCCATTTCTTCTTTTCAGGTATTAAACTCTATTGTCCCCCACTTCTTCTTTCCACAGTCCTATTTCTTGTACATATTTCTTTTATGGTCCACTGGAGCCCCAATCCCAGTCTATATGACAAACAAATTTAAATTTCCATGAATATTTAACAAACTATTATTTTTTGATATATTCCAAATAAAACTATTTTTTTGTCTCATTTTATATTTATGTGCTCCTAGATTTTTATCTTCAACTATGTTGGGGGTCAACATATTCTGTTTATTTTATTTCAATTGTCTTTTTTTTTTATTCATATCTTTTTTTGCTTCTTCATTTTCAAAATTTAATTTGAAATAAATCACTCATTTAAATTTCAGATATCATATTTCACACACACACACACACACACACATATTTATTTAAATTTCGAGAAATATGTAACACACTTTTTATTCTTTGATATAAATGTCATAAAATTGTGTTTAATATTTTTTTCTACTCACACATATAGAGAGTATGCAATTTCTTGCATGCTTGCCACCTATCCTTCATACTGCTTGTCACATCTATGCTGCAATTTCCATCTGTCGTTGCTACGTTTTCCCCATCCATCTGCATTTATCCCCATTTCAACCCGACAGGAACTTCGCTACCATGCAACACTTGTTAACGAAGTATTATTGATGGATAGGATAGTTCATGGTTGATATTTGACATCTAAGTTAATATAAAATTTATAAAAAAACATTACTTTCAGTTATGTATGTTTAAAATGAGATTAATTATAATTATGGTTATTTAATTTTCATGTTATGATTTAAAATGCTTGCTTATCTTTCTTTTGTTATGTTTAAAATTGGTTTAAATAGTCATAATATAAAAAAAAACATTATTTTTTAAAGGCTAAGATATATTTAAATATTATTGTAAAACATTTCTCATCAAATACCCATTTTACATATATTTTATAAGAAAATTATCCAAAAAATTATCAACTCCAAAAAGAAATAATGTAAGTGAAAGTTCAGTTTCACCTATTAGATATTGAAAAACACTATGACTTATAGATAGTTCAATAACAAATGGTCAAACCAACTTATCCTCCAAAACACTAGTCATCCCACTTTTTAAGAATGAAAAAACATAATCATCCCACTTTTTAAGAATGGAAAAACATCTTACATGAGAATATCATGATTAAAAAGACTCACAAACATCTTTATAAAAACATTGTGATTCAAAGTTGCAAATAAAAACATTTTGATTCAAAGTTGTAAATATTTAAAATTAAACTTTTAGTCACATCTTTATTTTTTTTACAATTAATCAATTTTAACTATATATTTATGTTTTCAACAAATTAATTAACTAAGATATTTTTGAATAAATATATGTTATATTAAGATAATGAAATATAAGATTTATCTTTTCTTTTTTCTTTTGTTAATGATAGATCAAGGTATGGTCAAGAGTTCAAATTCTATACATTGAAGAAGTAAATTAACTTCAATCAAGTATAAAGTATATTTTAGTAAATATGGTACATAAGGAAAGTGAGTTCCCTACTTGAAATCCTATTTTTTTTTTATATTTATTTATTATAATTGTACTTAAACTTTCATTAAATTAATGAAAATGTTTGGGAAGAAATTAATATGTTTCTATTTTTTTTTTTTAAATTTATTTATTATAATTGTACTTAAACTTTCACTAAATTAATAATCATACTTATGAAGAAATGAATATGTATTGTATTAAGATAATAAAATACAAGAATGACCTTGTGGATGATTCATTTGTACTTTCAAATCAAACATGTACAATAAATTGTCTTTTATATAATGAAGAGTTAAATTAACCATGAAGTGTGTAAAGTGTTGTCTTAATATTCCAATCATACTTAACCCTTTTTAATAATGAATTATTTTATATTATTTGACAATATGTTTTTTTTGTTTTTTTTTTAAGTTTTTAAGTGTTAGAATATTGAAATTCAAACTTCAAAGGTTGTTATTCTTTCCATATGACTTAGACGGAAGCTCGACCACCATTATTTTTTCTATGTGACTTTAGAGTTATCCACTTAAGTGTCGTTATTGTTTTTCAATTTTTTTAATTCATATTATCAACATATAAATTAATCATTTAATATAGGATACTCATTTAAGTTACAAGTATCAACATATAAATTAATCATTTGATATAGGATAATCATTTAAGTTACAAATAACTCATGCTTTATTTCCTGAAAAAAAATATTTTTCTTTTGCAGATATTTGATAAAATTGATTATATGTTAAATTACATATACTATAATGTTATTATTTTAAACATTTCAATTTTAATTTATTAACTTTTATTAAATTAATAAACATACTTATGAAGAAATGAATATGTATTGTATTAAAATAATAAAATACTAGAATAACCTTGTGGATGATTCATTTGTACTTTCAAATCAAACATGTACAATAAATTTTCTTTTATACTTTCAAATCAAATATGTACAATAAATTGTATTTTATATAATGAAGAGTTAAATTAACCATGAAGTGTGTAAAGTGTTATCTTAATATTCTAGTCATGCTTAATTCTTTTCAATAATGAAGTATTTTATATTATTTAACAATATGTTTTTTTTTTTTTTAATTTTAGTCTCTAAGTGTTAGGATATTGAAACTCAAACTTCAAACGTTGTTATTCTTTCCATATGACTTAGACGGAAGCTCAACCACCATTATTTTTTCTATATGACTTTGGAGTTATCCAGTTAAGTGTGGTTATTGTTTTTCAATTCTCTTAACTCATATTATCAACATATGAATTAATCATTTAATATAGGATAATCATTTAAGTTAAAAATATCAACATATAAATTAATCATTTGATATAGGATAATCATTTAAGTTACAAATAGCTCATGCTTTATTTCCTGGAAAAAAATATTTTTCTGTTGCGAATATTTGATAAATTTAATTATATATTAAATTACATATACTATAAGTTATTATTTTAAACATCTCAATTTTAATATTAAATTATTATACACCTAAAAGAAACTTAACAACGCCAACCAATTACAATTAATAAATTTAAATCATTATATAAATTCATAACTTTACCAATATGTTAAAACTTTTCATACTAAAATTCAAAAAAAAAAAGTTTAAACCCCGAAAAAAAAAAGTATTTAAATTAAACTAAAAAAATTAACCAAAATTAAAATATTACTTTCATATTAAAATTACAAAAAATAAAAATGAATATTAAAACCCAAAAAATTAACATTTAAATGAAACTAAACTAAAAAATTAACATTTAAATGAAACTAAACTAAAAAATTGAACTCAAATTAAAATATTACTTTCATATTAAAATTACAAAAAATAAAAATGAATTTTAAAACCCAAAAAATTAACATTTAAATAAAACTAAACTAAAAAATTGAAATTATACTAAACAAATATTGTGTTGCAACTTAGGCCTGCCAAACAAAGTTGAATATATATAAGATGTATTATATTTAAACCAATCTCTTCCTTCTGTTTTATCAATGCCATGTGAAAAGATTCTACATCTCCTATAGTATTTTTCCATACACTTGTACGAACCGACCATTGAATACGACCCTAACATTAAAGAGATGCTTTCTTTTGGAATACATAGTATTTTTCCATACACTTGTACAAACCATTGACTCTACTCTAACACATGACTTCTAAGCATATGCACACTCTCAATGGAAACCCTAACTTCTCGAGACTCTTCAACTTTTGATGGTTCAGATATGTTTGTTTGTATTCTTCTTATAATAGTTACATGACA
>ML778592.1:674004-689922 GCA_009831015.1 Picea engelmannii | reverse complement strand
ACATTTACTAATCATCAAGATCAAGATCATTTGTCATAATATAGTTTAAAGCCCATAAAGCCTTGGTAGACTTGTTTTCATATTATATTAAATCCCTGAACCAAGTGGCACTCTCTAAAGACATTAGCCATTGCAACTCTGCAGCATCTTCAAAATAATCGTTTGCAATGAGTGAAATATTTAAAGGCTTGAAATTAAGGTACATAAAGTATAGTTATAGTTATCTAAGAATGTAATTCAATGGAACTTCGAACAGGGTAAATTAAATTATGTGAAAACTCGACGGAAATAAGAGTCTGAATTCGTTAACCAGTAGTATGCCTTATAAAATACAATTTAAATATTTAAAAAAATAATTAATTTGTTTGTCTATGTACAACATTGAACAATTGGAAAATATTTTTAATCAAACGTTAACTAATTGACATTCAACCCTCTATGGAACGCAAGAGTCCCTGCTTGCCTTAGGCAGGGACTAATAAATCTGCATAAAAATATCAAAATAACATATATTTTTTAAACAATAACACAAATATGTTTCATTGTTGTTCGTTATGTTTCTATCTGCATGCTTGGATAATATACTAAGATTAAAGTATATATGGGAGATTATACCACTCAGAGTATCATAAAAGGTACAACCTCTTTTCAAATTTTTTAATGAATCCATTTTGAAATTATAATTTAAAACTTAAAATATTTTTATTAATGATTTTAAATTATTTTAAATTTAAGATTAAAATATATGAGATTTTTATGTCAAAGGTGTTTTTTTAGGGGGGTTCTCTTTCGATTTTTCATTGTTTGTTTCCAACCAATTAAACATTGCCACCTACCAATTAAACATTGCCACCTATTGACACATTTCCACTTATTGACACATTTTGCACCCAATTAAACACTATCACATACACTTAAAAGACACAAAGTAGAAGATCTTCTCAAGTTTGCCAATCTCGACAATATTGTAGTCCTTCTCAATGCTACTGTCAACATGGTTCTCTTCAACTCTCCAAGAGAAGGTAATTCATTCAAACATATGACATTATTTTTAGGTTTTATATTTTTGTAACACCCCGCTCTTGCGCACTGAGCGAACTTATTCTTTGAGGACACTTGCTCACAAGTGATCTGGATTATTATGCTATTAAAAAATTTGATTTTGATTATGAGATGTTATGGGTTGATGTCATGTTGTTTTGCCGCATTAACATAGACATGTGCTATTGACTCGGTTTTTACTGAGTGTGCAGGATTTCAGACCTCAAGGATGCAAAGGCATCGATGGAACCCCTTGGACTCTGGATCGATTTAGGGAGTGAACTATTGGGGTATGATTGTTTTATATGTGATATTAGTGCATCTGATTAGACGATATGATTATGGATATATTTTTGACATGATTCATTGATGATGCAGGCTGACGATAGCTTGCCGACCAAACTCACATGTGGAGTAGAGGGGTCAGACTCACATGTGGAGTAGAGGGGTCATGCAGGAGTACCAGAGATGTTGAGGGAGAGGTGTGGACAACAGCCCGACCACGACCTACTAGCACTCACACCGTGGATTGAACTATAGGTTAACGATTACTTACTTCGAGAGGACCAGGATGCTGTGAGGGTAGACTGTGATAGTCGCTGACGATGATTCTAAAGGGCATGCAATAAGGTAGGGGCCTTATTCCTTAGAATCCCTTAGTCTCCCACAAGATCACCTGGCGGAGTGTTGACTCCAGTGCTTATTGATGTCTACCAAGTCAGTCAAGAGGCGAGTGGCACCCTTGGAGCACGTGGTGTGTCCTGAATGGCATGTTCCACGAGAAAAATGGAAAGAGGTGAGTGGCACCTTTGGACCACATGGTGCGTCCTGAAGGGAATGTCGCGCAAGAAAAATTGAAAGAGGCGAGTGGCATCCTTGGAGAACATGGTGTGTCCTGAAGAGCACGTCGCGTGGTTATTTAATAAATGATTAAACGTAGACGGCTTTAGGACAATAAAGTGTTAAGGAAGATTTGAAACCTTTGCCTTAAAAAAAAATTGTGTCTCCCCGCCTAGGAAATTAAGGTCTAGGTATAATCTTTACTAGTGGTAAAATTTTACCTTTTAAAAAAAATTAATAATAAAAATAAACATATATAAAAATAAAAAAAATAATAAAGATAATCTTCATTAACCTTGTGACAAGAAGTGGGTAAACAATTAAAGTGATTTATAAAATTCCTTGGATAAAACTTTAAAAAGGGGAATGATTGTTTTACTTTATTATGCTAATTAAAAATTTAATTCATTAAAAAGGGAAAAAGGGTAAGTTTTTACACATGTCTTTTTGAGTTTAATTAAAAAGGGAAAAAGGAGAAATCTGAGATAATTAGGAAACTAGGAAAAACAAAAAACTTAAAAGAAAGGGGAAACACTAGAAAAAAGAAGTTAGTCCAACTTCGTAAGGTATCTATCATTTAAGAACTTTCTAATTTAAACTGACTTAGCAAATTAATAATGGGGAAAGTCATTAAAACCTGTAAGGGAATTTGGAGACGCCTAGGAGTGATTCTAGGAGTGACTCTATGTGGGTGAGGGAAATAAGGGTAATTAATTAATTAAAGAAATTAGTTTTTGGAGGAATGAAGGTATTGGGTGACACATATATGGGAAGGATTTTTATGAATTAATTTATTAAAATTTAAATAAAATGGGATTTTGGGAAAGTAAGGGACTTCGAAACGATATGTAATGGAGGGAGGAGAAGGATGATGGATCTCTTCTATTTTGCATAACATTACGCTACAGAAATCTCTACTTGACTGACTTAGCTTGTGGAAGTTGGGATACCTAGCTCAGGAGGAGTTGTAGCACGGCCTTGCGAGGAGAGCTGGGAGCTAGTTGAATCTCTGGTTAGTGTTCATGGCCCCTCTGTGGCTCGAGGGGATAAGGGGGAATAACAGTACCCCTAGCATTGGTTGGGAGGTACTGGTGAAGTCTCATCAATTAGCAAGTAGGAGTGGCACAAAGCGCACAAGACATCAACTCAGAGCGGGTGATTGGGCACCGATACACTTTCTTTTATTTCTGCGTGGTAGATTGTTAGTATGATTTATGCTTTCAATTCTGTATGCTTAATCAAGTAAAGAATATGATAGTCTTGGCATTCTAACTGATGACTGAAATTTCCCCATAGCTTCGCTTGATGATTGGTTGATTTCCCATGGCCTTCGACCCCTCCATGTCTTAACCGTCCTATGGTTATTGATTGTGATGATTGCGGTTGTTTTTTGTGTGTCATTCATCCCTAGCTCATGAGTCCTCACCTGAGAAGTCGGCTAGGAGCTTGATCTACGGTCGTCGCTTCGACGTTAATAGGCCTATGGATCTCAACGCCCTTCTTTTCTGTGTGTGGATGATGAGCGAAGGACATTCCTGTCAGCCATCTACCTCCATTGTCGTCTTTCATTGATTGTTCGTCTTGCGCCTTCTAGAAAAAGTACCTCTGCGTATGGATTTCATTGTGTCCTTGTTGGTTTATCTCTACGCTTGTTTTTGTCTCTACGCCTTAAGGACTTAACCTTGGATTTTCTCATTGCTTGGGATGATAAAACCTCTGCTGTCATTTCAATGACTTTTCCTTTAGATCCTTGCGCTTATCTTAATGTTCTCTGCGTTTTCATTCTCTTGACTACGTTTATGCTTGTTGGGTAAATTTACTCTGCGTCTTATGTATTGAGGAATGATTTAACCTCGTTTTTTTTGCGCTTGATGATTAATTTACCCTTGCGTCTTATGCATTGATGAATAAAGTTTAACCCTGTGCTTTATACTCTTGGATAATCAAATCTACATTGTATATTGATGGTTGTGCTCTTCTTGGACTTTTGCGACCAATCCATTTATGATTTTATGGACTCCGAGACTACATAATTGTTTTAGACTAAGATACAATCCTCAACCTGTGACCCTATCCTAAGTAATCTTGTGTTGACTGTGATTTTCCTGTACTCATGCTCGAATTTGATAGGTCAACTTTTGGATTTAGATGGAATTTCGTTGATGGGACCCCAACATATTATGTTACGATGATTTGACTGTTACACGAAATTTATTCTTTACTGATACCACAATTTTATTACCATGATTGTTACTGTCACGGATCTTATCTCTTTGTTGTTACCACGATTTTATTACCATGATTTGATTTTTACACAGATTTTATTCTTTACTGATACCACAATTTTACTACCACGATTTTATTACACAAATTATATTACCACGATTTTTACTGTCACGGATCTTATCTCCTTGTTGTTACCACGATTTTGATACCACGACTTTATTCTGGCAATGCAATTTTAATTATTGACAAATAAAAATTATATTGATGGCAATTAATTTTGGCAAATGCAATCTTATTTACTGGAAAATACGAATTAATTTGATGGCAATTACTTCTTTAATGAACAACGACTTGCTTAATGGCAACGTGAATGTATTCCTGGCAAATGAAATTGTAATTAATGGCATTACGAATTATATTGATGGAATTGAGATTACATATATTCCTTCCTATTGTGTGTGTTGTACAACGAGTCGCCATTGTTAGTCCTGCGAGTTTTGTTTCTTACCTGACGAAGCTACCTTCTCTAGGAATGTGTTGCACTTAATTTTTCCCTGATACTTCTGAAGGCGTTTTCGTTTCCTAATCTCTTGCTTAGCTATTTATGTATTGATGTGTATCCCCAGATCTCTTGCTCAACTATTTGTGTATTGATGTGCATCCCCAGATCTCTTGCTCAGTTATTTAGTCATTGATGTGTATCCCTTGCAGATTACTGCTCTGCGTTTAGTTTGAATGCGTTTTATTTATTATTGGAATTCATTTATAGTTTAATCATGTATTCCTGCATTGAATGCCTCGTAATTATTATTGCAAATTTTTATCATTTCAGTCATGTATTTCATCCTTGAATGAGTCGAATCTATGTATTCCTAAGGGTTAAGTAGATTGCAAATTATATAACTATTCTTGCGTAAATGCCTTGTTTTTATTATTGCAAATTAATTATTATTTAAATCATGTATTGTTGTGTTGAATGCGTAGTAGTTATGTATTCCTTAAGGCTATTTATGTTTTAGATTTGTACTTAACTTTACTTAGATTCGCAAGGTTACTGACTAGTAGTCATTTAGGCTTCCTAAATTAGATATGTAATAAAAGTTAAATTGACATGTAGTTATTGTCTAACTTGGTAAATTAGACTCACTAAATTAGATCGGTGTGTAGGGACTTACTTGCAATTTAGACTTGTTGAATTTAATGTTAATATAGAATTGTAATGGGTGGACTAATTGGATTTTGACTTACTTTTAGATTGGTAATCGATGTTATTTTAGACGTTCAATATTGACTAGTTTAGACTGGGTGATTGGTCGGGTCATGGAAGACGTCGTGTATTGGCTTGTTTCATCCCTTATCTTTGTCCTCTGGTGTTTCGTCGACCTGTTGTTGGGGTATGGATGTGGTTTTTCTTTCCGTATTCGGTTTCTAGCGTATCGGATTTATCTAGAGTCCTCAGTCCTAATAGGATGTGTGGTGCCAAGGTTTTCGACGCGTCTATCACCTGGGAACAACATTATTCCTGATGAGGGGATCATGGAACACCATATGGGATAGCGGTGAACGAAAACCTGGCCGGAGTCGGTGCGTGTTACAGATTGTTGTCGAGCGTGGTAAGTCGCTTGAGCACATGGGTGGAATGCCTTCATGCGTTTGGTTTGCACGACTTGAGGTTCTAGTCTTGTTCGTCAACGTTGTTGTGTCCGGAAGGGGAATTTGTCCTTTAGATGGTAGGAGTGTCTTGTTTGCATCGGGCGGGTAGTCATTCCTCCTTGTTGTCCTACGCATGTTTCGCCTAGTTTCCCTTGTGCCAATGAGTGGAGTTGTAGTTGCCTGTTTCCTGGGAAGCATGCTTGTGTTCGTCATCTATGGTATCGTTAAACTATTTTCGTCATCGTCGCATTCTTGCCTCTTAATTAAAAAACAAAAAATAAAAAAAATCTTCATCCTTGGCCGTAACGAAGGGGTTGTTACAATTTCTCCTACACATAACTAACCTTTCACAACATTCATCGATAATATTGTTTACGTAGTTTCCAAATCATTTATATTAAAGATTGGACTAATAGATCGATATCAAGATCCATAAATATAGATTTAGTGTTCTTAGTATGGATTGGATCATGTAGAAATGAATGAGGGATCCTATCGGAAGCCGAGGGAAAGTGGTGTTGAATTCATGGATGACCATGGTCGGTCTTATCAAGTTTTTCTGAATGAATCATCACGTTCCAGCGAGGTAAGGCATATTTTTTTAATTTCAATTATTTTTTAATGCATAAATCGATGCAACAAATTCTACATTCCTAACAACTCAAATCTCTTATTCCAACCATTCTGCCAGGATTTCGATAAAAATCGATCTAAAATACTTGAAGAAAAGCCAAAAGGTCCCGAGGTTATTTGTCAACATTTATAGCTCCTCTCAGCGCATTTAAATCTACCTGATGTGATTGAAGACGCAATCAAATCTTAGCCAGACAACAACTAAGAAGTGTAACTACTACACACAATCTAGAAGTCGGTTTATTAAGTCGTTTGTCTGATCTTCTCCATTTTCTATATAAAGACTCTTGAATGGACAATTTCCATTTGCATTATCAAACCTTTACTATGTCTACATTCTTATTGATTTGTTTGACAACTTTGAAGATCAGTTTGATAGATCTAAAGATAATTTCCACTTAGTTTCATTTGTTCCTTTGCAAACCCGCCTACATATACTAGGTAGGCCAATGTATTTTACAACGAATTTTACATATATGAATTTATAATCTTATTTTCTTTCATGGCATCTTTCATTTTATATATATATATATATATATATATATATATATATATATATGTACCATTTAATATTATTTTCCTTTTCAACATTTAAAGATTCTGAATAATAGCCTTCACTGTATTCCTTATCTTTTTCCCTAAATATGCTCCTTCTACTTTTCCCTAATGATGCTCGAACAATTAGTTGAGTACTATTAGGAAACACCAAGAAAATAATTAGTTGATTCAATATCATTTAGAATGAGAATCTTTAATTTGGTGATAAATCATACCATAGTTGATTGTATCCATACTTTAAGTTGTCCCACCCATTGTGAAATTCTTGAAATGCATGATCATCATCATCTCGAAGAGACCCGAAATAATGTGATTCTTTTGCAGAGGCTTCGCATATTCAAATTCAAAATAAATCTGCTTTGAATTTTTTTTTTAATAATAAACAAATGCAAAAGAGAGAAAATACACATACCTGCAACAAGTTTAGGATATCAGTCGATAAACTAAGTCGTAATGGCTTCTTCATTCCATCATCCTAGGGCTCATGTGGTAAGGATTACCTCAAGACCTTTTGGCTTTTATTCAAGTATTTTAGACCGATTTTGCTCGAAATCCTGGCAGAATGGTTGGAATAAGAGATTTGAGTTGTTAGGAATGTAGAATATGTTGCATCGATTTATTCATTAAAAAATAATTGAAATTAAAAAAATATGCCTTACCTCGTTGGAACGTGATGATTCATTCATAAAAACTTGATAACACTGACCATAGCTGTCCATGAATTTAACACCACTTGCCCTTGGCTTCCGAGATGATCCTTCATTCGTTTCAACATGATACAATCCATACTCAGAACACTAAATCTATTTTTATGGATCTGGATATCGATCTATTAGTCCAATCTTTAATATAAATGATTTGGAAACTACGTAAAAAAAAATATTATCGACGAATGTTGTGAAACGTTAGTTATGTGTAGGAGAAATATAAAACGTAGAAATAATGTCATATGTTTGAATGAATTAACTTCTACTGGAGAGTTGAAGAGAACCCTATTGACGGTAGCATTGAGAAGGACTACGATATTGTGGGGATTGAAAAACTTGAGAAGATCTGTTGCGGTGTGTGTTTTTCCATTGTTGTCAAAGGTGGAGGCACTCATCTTGTTTCCATCCAGATGATACAAGTTATATCCATTGTATGGAAGAACCCTTGCTTCCAGGAGGCCATATCTAATAGCCAATGACCAAGGCGAGAGTTGATGTGGTTTGAAGGCATTTTGCTTCTCCACCCATTCATATGACTCCTGTACAAGTCCCTCATCCCATCCCATATTACTAACATATTCAGATCCATCCCTATTGTAGAAACCAACATTGATAGCAGTTATGTCGACCAGGACTCTCTCTCTGGCCAAAGTCACTCCATCTTATGAAATAAACATTTGTGTTGGTGAAGTGTAATTGCTAGTCTCAAGAAATACCTTACCATATGCATCGGCGTTCTAGATGTCAGGATTTCCATAAGGATATCCTCCCCTCTCCAGTACTAAAACTGAATACCTAGAAGAGAGTGTTGCGGCTAAGGGGAAATTGGCTGCTCCTCCTCCAACCACAATGTAATTGTATCGTCTTACACTTGCTCTCTCCATAGAAAGTTTTTTGTTCAGTTCATTCCTGATATGTTTCTGGGTCGACTATGGACGCCTCTTTGGTATGCATTTCAATGAAAATTGGCAGTCAAAGGCGTGGTGCTGGTGGTATTTGACGAAGACTAAGTGAGCGTAGGAGTGTAGGTCCATATTCAGATCACACTAATTATCCATTTGGACATCATGGTTCATGCAGTTAGCAATGTGTTAATTGAGTGTTATTGTGGTGAAGGCACATATTCTTTTTCTCCAGTTATTTCACAATACACCTCACACCTCCTCACATAGGTTTAGATTTAGCTACCTTACATAATTCCCTCACCCACGACTCAGAAAATCTTTTTTTTGTTTTGTTTTTTATATATTAAATTTATTTTTTTATTATTTAAATATATATTTAATTTAATATATATATAAATTTGATTTAAAATTTTTAAAATTTTTGATATATATTGTTGTCTTAATGTCCAATAATAATTATAAATGACATATTTAATGATATATAAATAATATCTTGAATTTGGTTTCTATGTGAATTGAAAAGTTCTAATTTGTATAATAAATTTAACATGACAAGATTTAAACTTTGATTTCTTATTTTTAAAATTTCCGAAATGGGTGAAGTTAGTTATAATGATTTGATGTTGTCTTTAGAATAATTTTGTAAAGAATTTTGGTAGAAAAACTCAATATTCATGAACTCATTTCAATATGCACAATAAACTCACCCCATAGAAAAATTAATTTCACATTGGAAAATATATTTACTTTCACATTGGAAAATATATGCTTTCTTTTTAATATTTTTTTATCAATTTTCTCCAAAATTTGGTTAAATATTGTTGGAACTTAGATTAAGGTGGTGGATCTCTATAATCCAAGTCCTCCATGAGTTATTCCGGAAGTTGAATCCATTTATGCATTCAACAATGAAATTTACACAACAAAAAAATGTGTGATTTCACTCAAATTTATATTGCTTAATTCCCGTGAAAAAACCCATGAAAACACCTTTTTTTAAACTATTATATATATAGAACTTGTTCAAATGAAACTTGACAACATGGTTATTATGAATCTAAATTAGGAAAGGAAATTATTTTTTTAAAAACTTTTTAGATTATACAAAACAAAGTTAGTGAGTTATGTTTAGCTTGATCTAGAACAAAGGGAAATTATTCAATTGGAATAAGTTAAAAGAGGGTCTAAGTTTTAACCCTCTTCATTCTTTTAAAAATGGGGTTCACAATTTCTTCATTACGGCCATAATATATTAATCTTCGAATTATGTTCGAGTTACCTTCCCATATACTAGGCAAAGAATTTATGCTCCAACTACATGTACCAAATTATGTTCCCTAACTGTGATATATATACCCTTCAACATTAAACAATCTTTTATCTATTTATGTATATCATGAAATATATTTAGATAGATTTACATTTAAAAATTACTTTCTCTTATCATTTCCATGTTGTTTCATTCCCTAGCATAAAAAAACTATATTTTATTATATATGTTTTTATCCTCTTCACAATGTTAAATATACTTTATATAAATTCAAATATTATTTTACTATCCTTTGTTTTATTATATCAAATGTTGATATGTTAAAATTTCTTACATTAAGTTTATATATGTTTAATCTATACATTCTTATTTTTGTTCAAACTCTTCAATATTCACAAAATCAACATGGAATGTAAATCAACATTTCATTTACCCCATTTAACAAGGGACCCACCATCAATCATATACATTATTATCCATCTTAGGTTAGATATTTTAATATGAATTAGGTCACATTGAATATTTATAAACATTACCAACACTAGGTTATTTTTGTTACTTTAGTAAACCTATGAATATTTTTTCCACTCCATCTCAACTTCACTCCATCATATTTCTATTTACACATTAATTCTTTCCATTTTTCTATTTACACATTAAACATAATTTTTTATATCAATTATTTTTCATATTCTTTATTGTTTTGCTTGAACTTGTTTATATTCTTTTGAAAGTATGGACTGTAATAACACTTTTTTGCATTTCCAAGAAAAAACTAACTATGACGTTTGCATTCTCTTGAGAGTATTTCAAATAGACACCTACTCATTACCAAATCACCAACATACATAGCAATGGAGAATGCACTAGCATGACATACACTTTGCATTCGACATTTTTTTGATGACCTCCAATAACATAGAAGACAATTTCAAATCCGTGTTATCCATCGTGGCAGGGGGAACCTTTCAAGACCAGAGTTGAAAGAAGAACTTGCTAAAAAATTTAGTATTTCTAATACACAAACAATATTCATCTCTTCTATTCATACAACTGACTCATTCTCTAAAGGATTTGGAATAATCTATGATAGTGTGTAAGACGCATTGCAACATGAACCAAAACATCGATTAGCTCAAAATGGTCTTAAAGCTCATGTTGACAGGTCTACTAAAGCAAGTACAAGTAGAGCGAAAAAAAATTCATGGTATTAAAAGCATACCAGCAAAAACCCATTAAAGGGATAGTTGAAGGTGATGAAAGGTCCATGTTAAATCTTATGTTGAGAGATCTAGAAAAAAAAAACAACGCATAGTTGAAGGCAATGACTATTTCCAAATTCTAAACATAACTATATTCTATTACTTCACTTTGTTTTTATATAACATGATATTCCTTCTTGTAAGCATGTCTACATCCCTCATATACATATTTTAATTTTTATGTGAATAATAATAAAGAAAATCATTTTTATGTAGATTGTATTTGAACAACATTTAAAAAAAAGAATAAAAAAAAACATTGTTTATTCCTTCTTAAATGACTTTCCTTACATAATAAGATATATTGACAGTTTTAGGTTTTACATTTCCTCTCCTACTATGGAATGCTTTTATTTTCCTATCGTCTCATGTTTATTCCTTCTTAATTGCTACAAAAGTACATACATTTTTTTTTCAAATAATTATAACCATACATCAACAAATCTGTTAATACTTTAACACATATTTTTTTCCTCTACTCGCATATGTATTCTCCTTTAATTCCATTTGTATCCATTATATTTTACTTACTACATTCCTTGATTGTTTTTTTCCTATGTGGTATTTCAGTTCCCTTGTACTTCCACTTTTAAAAAACAATATCAAAGATATGGTATCTGCTTTCACTTAAAAGGATTGGAAATGTAGATCTTATTTCCAGTCCTATTATACAAATTGTGGACTTCAAATTAACATTAGAAGACCGTTACTTAGTAGTCCTATCTGATGGAGCCAATACATTACGAAGCTTATTTTCCTCAACACTTGGTCACTATTTTATGTCATGTCAAATAAAAAAAGGGTCCTTGGTTGAACTACAATACTTCACTTGTAGATCTATCCAAGACAACAAGTATGTCTTCACTTTACCTTCTTCACATGGCTCAAGCTTAGTTATAGTTTATACAATTATTATCTTGGTTTTCCCTCTACACATTACTTTAACTCTTACATGCATCACACACACCAACCACAATTTACATTCCTTGCTATGTTACCAATAATGCAAGTGCTAATTTTACATTGTTTTTACTCTTTCTGCAGGATTCTGATAGTGCATGAAATCCAAGTGCATATTTTTCAAGAAGACAATGTTGGTGCACCAACATTGATAGAAGATGTAAGTTCTTCTACAAAACGACCATTAGAACCTCCTAATACACCCCCAAAAATTACACCTATTGCAGCTTTGCATGCATCCCTAAAGGAATGGACTCTAAAAGTCAGAGTACTTTCAAAAACTGATCTATGCACATTCACCAATGCTAAGGGACTTGGCCATGTATTTAGCTTCGATGTTATTGATGCAAAAAATGGTGAAATCCGCATTACCTAATTCAACATCCAAGCGACAAATTTCCATCCTTCCATATACATTGGCAAAATTTACATCATCTCAAAAGGGTACATCAAGCTTGCAAGAAAAGAATTCAATCATTTAAAAAATGATTGGGAAATAATTCTAGATATTACTTCAAACATTGCAATATGTTTAGAGGATGATCATTCTATATCAAACCACAAATTTATGTTCACTCTTATTAATTTGGTACCAACTTTGGTCAACAAATCTATAGTTGATATTATTGGAATTGTTATCTCTATTATCCCTTTAACATCTGTCATGAGAAAGAATGGAATAGAGACACATAAGAGAACCTCCAACTAAAATACATGTCAAGGTATAGTATAGAGGTCACATTATGGGGAGTCTTTTTCAACAAACATAATCTACACTAATATTCTATCTCAAATACCTTTCCAATAATCGCTATGAAAGCAGTAAAAGTAACTAACTTTTATAGGATATCAATTACTACAACCTTCACATTACAACTTTCCATCAATCTTATTCTCAAAGAATCCCAAGATTTAAGATCCTGGTTTGAGAACCCTTTAACAAATCTAACTTGTCACTCATTATCTACACATGGAGCTTCAGGAGGGCACCCTTCTATTAAAACACACTTGGTTGACATAGAAAATGAGGGAATTGGTAAAGTTCCAAACCCTACATTCATTTTGGTTGAGGAAACTATTGCTTCTTAAATACAGACAGTTGTTGGTATGTTGCATGCCCACTTACATTCAAAGATTGAAAGTGTAAAAAAAAACTCACACCTATTCAAGATGGTGTGTGGAACTAACAAAGGTGCAATCAACATGTTTTTGAATGTGAGTACATGTACATTTTATTGTTCAACATTGAAGAACAAACAATCAATATCAATGTTACAACATTTCAAGAAGTTGTTGAACAACTTATAAGTGTTTTTGCAGAGAAGTTATATGAATATGAATATGAGGGAAATACCAAAAAAATCACTGACATATTTGGAAAGTTGTTGTTTCATAACTACTTGTTAAAACTTGTGGTGCATGAAGAAACATTTCCCAATCAGAAACAATCAAAAGCATTGTGATTGCATATGATAAAATTGATCGCATATCAAAGCCAAAAGAGGACATCACGGTCCCTTAATTGTTGGATAAATAGTGCTTCCAAAGTGTTATGGTTTTTTTTTTTCAAACACCAACTTGTAATTTCCCTTCTTTTGTGCATATACATATTATATAAACGTTTTCTGTTTTGAATTTTTTTAATATTCGTTAGAAGATTTGTATGGAAGAAATTCAACCTATGCATTCACTTAAAACATATTAAAAAAAAATTATTGTTTGTATAACTATTTTAAGAATATACTTACAAAAACATGCTATCAAACATACAAAATGTGATATCAAGAAATTTGAATTCTAACTACAATTTTTTATTTTTTTCTCTTATAGGAAATTTCATCTAGCACAAGAATTGCCCCAATGTTGCCAAGTACAACAACAAACACCATTGGTGAAGGTCTCGCAAGATCATTAGAAATGCATGTTCTCTTTCAACAATGCACTCCATCAAATACTTGGCACATAACATCTTCACAAATTCAACTTCCCAACAAGACTCTATACAATCGACAGTGCCATACACTTCATGCTACAAAATAAATAAATAAAAAAAAATAGATGGAACAATTACACTATTAATACGAAAACCACTAGCTCAATCACCACTCCTCTATATACATCTAGGATGCAACAAAATGAACAACGTCGAATTAAATATCCTAAAAAAATAAAATTAAAATTAAAAAAAAAAAACTTGGATAGACTTAGAGAGACTTCACTTATAAACCAAAACCAACCTTGTGTGGAATTACCAACACGTGTTCTAAAACCTCAACCCCATACACATGCTTCCCACTCATTCCGAAAACATATTGATTCCTTGTCTAACATACATACATGCACTACATGTATGGAATCATATCCTGGCATTCCTACTTGCCCATCTCTAAATGGACACATTTGTACTCATTGTCATAGAGAAAATAATGGGAATCATTTCTCCAAATGGAATAATATGGACCCCCATGACCAACCCACAGTTCTATCAATACTTACACAAGCTAATGAAATGTTAATTGCTCGAGTTAGCCCCATATTGGAAGTTAGGCATGCTCGAGGTGGACAATACAAATATAGTGGCCACACTATGAGTTTCCCTCAACAAATCCTCCACATAGCGACTTTCTTGCCCCATCACCTTTCAGAACTTGATATCTTAGTTTTCAAGAGACATGGAGGAAAGGGGAAATGCTATGATTGTTATGTGACAAAATCTAATGTCATCAATGCATTTCTCTACAAGATACAACATGACAAATATTACAATGATGTACAAATTGACCAAAACACATTTGCCTCACTTCCCACTACACGCACCAATGTCTCCACTCGACTCCATTCTGTCTCTACAGAAACTTTAATTTCCCCCATTGAAGAAGCAAATATCTCTCTAGAACACCATGATGTTTTCCAAGATGAACAACCAATGTTTTCCTTTGCCTTCAGATTGCCTAATACACAACGAGAACTGAAAAAAATAAAAGCATTTGTTAGCACTAAAAATAACTTTTCACCAAATACAATTGAATGGCCAACAATTGGCCTATCACCAATGCATGAGTACAACACAAAGGTTCTATTTGACATGGCCTTTCCTGCTCTTTTCCCCGCTAGAGATACCCTTCCTCGCCAACCACACATGAGAAACATACCACCTGATACTTATGCATTACACTTAATGAGATACCATGACAATAGGTTTGGCAGTCATCCTTGTTTCAGATACGACCTCTACAATTTTATTATATGCCATCGAAGTCAATCAACAACTACATTTTTTTCAAACAAAGCCAAAATCATAACACACCCACCACAATTCAATAATTGCGTGTGCATCTCAAAGAACTCCCTGCAGACAAACTCCCAGAACAATTCATGCGCTTAAAAGCACATCTACGTGGCACTAGAGAATTATGGACCATGATAAGGACCAAGCTAACAGACATGATCACACAGCTTCAATGCCCAACCTTGTTTTTCACTCTCAGTGCAGCAAAAACATAGTTACCAACTTAACGAGAACTCTACAAAGTTCTTGTTTTTGGGGGGGTCCATTTTTCTACCCCGTTTTTAAAAATGGTGCTACTGGTAGCACCCCCTCTCTTTTTTTAGGTGGTTTTTCGATATTTTAATTTTTTGAATCCATAATGTTTGCACATTTTTTTTAAATGCTTATTTTTCATCTATTTTCATTTTTTTCAATTTTTATTTTTATTTTTATTATTCAATGGTGTTTTTAGTCATTTTTCCATGCTTCTTTCAATCTTAAAAATATTTTTTACCATTTACTTTTTTGAAGTTACGATTTTTCATATAATTGTGTCTTCTTAATTAATTTATTGTTCCATACTTTTAAAATATAG